>VYZP01059261.1:0-76610 GCA_013400635.1 Hypocryptadius cinnamomeus
TCAAACAATAAACCTACTAATAAAACAAAACCACACCACCACAATTGTAGCACATATAATTCAGTTTTTTCAAATCACAGTAAGGTTTCCAGCTTTCTATGCTTATCACTACAGATTGTATTTCCAATTCTAAACTTTTTTTTACTTTAATCAAAAATTTAAATCCTAATTCTAAAGATTTAAAACTGCCTTCAATTTGTACAAAAAAGAAAAACATTAAAGTTTTGCTTAATAGCTTTTTATCTGTTGAGTTCCAAATTTCAAGCTCTGTATTTGCTGAAGTCTCAAGACCCCATCCTATCAGTCACTCAATGCACGTCAGACATCTCTCTCTCACTCTCTCCTGTCCTGCACCCAGAGGTCTTGCCAGAAGTTCTGAAGATAAAATAGCTTTTTTAACATAGTGAGGAAAGAGAGGAAGTACAGCTGAACAAATCACTGATTTTTTCCTATCTAATCTGCATCACCAAATGCCTTCCTAAACTAGGAAGGCAGATACATTTATATTTTTATACCTGTAATGTACAGTTTTCTTTCCGCTTCAGGAACTCCACAAACCTGGCCACTACTCCTTGTGTGCTTATGACTTCATCTATTGGAGGATTTGGTTCTGTTTAAAATAAGAAGTTAAGTTAGATACACTCCTTTCTTTGTAAGGAAATTCTTAAATTACTGCATCAGAAAAATACCCAGTGACATACTGACTGCTCTTTTCTTGGAGTGTGTTCTTTTTCTACAATACTAAAAGGCAAGAGATTCCTATCTGTCAACATAAGAAAACTCCAGAGTTTTGAGGTAGTAAGATAACACGATTCAAAGCACTGATGCACTCAGTAGTGTAGGCAGACTGATTTCAGAGCAGCAGCTCTGTGCAGTCACTCTGGCATGCACACATGCAGAGGATCTTTGGTATATCAGCCTGTTTGGGCCACAGAGACACTGCCTCCAACATTTAAACTTACATCCAAGAGGAGATCTCACATCTGCAACACTCAGTACATATTTCAAGAAAAGAAGTGACTACTACATACATCAAGCTGACATTGTGTCAAGCAGAGCTTGACCCTGAAATTTCTGTGTGAAACTCAATTTTTATTGCTCTCAAAGTAAAACCACACGCTAGGGAGGCTTCTACATTTTTCTCTAAGTAATTTCAGCCCTTACCTTTAGAAAGCAGCTTTCGGAACTTCTGGGTGGCTGAGAGCTGCTGCTCTGGACTATTGGAGAAGATCATCTCAATCATATCAGCAGTGATGACTGCACTCTAGGATTTACATGGGGAAACAGAATGAGGGTGATAGAGAGCAAAACGGGAAAAAATCTGGAATTAGCAACATACAGGCTACATTTGCTAAACCAATATAAAGTTTATTTCTTACTGAATAAAAACTTTGGTAAAACCATTATGGACAACAAAGGAATCATTATATATGAATATCTACATAAGGCAGCATCATTCTCAAATGCAACTTTGCTTTACTGAAAGCCAAAATTCAAATTTTCCTCAAGATATTGCAAGAAAATTACTCTTCAGAATTTTTCACTGGTGTTCTCTCCCTTCCTCTGAAATAAATATAAAATTGTCAGCTTTAACAAAAAGTAATTATGTTACCATTTATATTTCCCTAACATGTACATTCTGACTTACTCTCTCACACCAAAATGTATAGGACCTGTCATTTCTAGAAGAATCAACAAACCCTAATGCTTGTTATCAACATCAAGTAGAGGTATTCGATTTTCCATAATACTGACCATTTCCAATAATATGAATAAATTAAATCAGCAACCTTTCTTATGCTAGGTAAAATCTGAAATTCTGTTCACCACACATGTACCCATGTAAAGAAGTATAAGAAAAGTCAGATTTTTTTTCTTCCACTTCTAATCTAATCTTCAGATCCATCTGATCCCAACCCTTAGACAGACAGGGAGACAGATGACAGTGCTGAAAATACTTAAGCGTTGTCTGTAACAGCCAACAGCTCCAACTGTTAAGAGTCTGAAATTAATGGCATTTAACACAGCAAACTGTGTAGCGACAGTATCTATCAATTAGGCAAAAGCCTTTCCTTACTTTTTACTCTCTATTTGTTTAACATAAGCTTCCACACAAATGATTAATGGTATTTAGGACTTGCCCGATATTTGAATACCATCTTGAATAGTGAAAACATATATTCTATTATTGATCTACCACACTGTTTTATAAGCATTTCTCTGTTTCCCAGTAATTTTCAAGGCTCATATAAACACCAATAGCTCAGCCTGATTTCTATGGAAACATCACTTGCATACTCTGAACACAGACACTGTGAAGATCAGTGACACTTTTAAATGAGAACTGCACTTTCCTTAAACTTTTCTGTTGTAGAACTGAAACCTTTACCATTTTTCTTTCCAGAGAGAAAGTAAAAATGTCTAATTCCCTCAAGAAGTATTTTTCTGTAGCTTTAAATTCTAGCATGGAAAGGGTTTCAAGGCCTCATGCAGACAGTTAAGCTAGGTCTAGCAGTGTTTTCAACACTTAGGTTAAAGATGGTGCCACTTGAAAGTCTGCTAAGAAAGCTTTCCACTGAGCCCCTTTTCAACTTTGTAAATTGCAGTAACACACTGCCTGATTTGTATTTTCATGTTTCAAGCAGTATGAATTTCAGATTAAAAAAAACTCTGGGCAACAGTTGATAGAATCACCCATAATGGTGAACACTAAATCCAGGAAGTGATCAGCCTGCCGGGACAATGACATTTTATTTCAGGGTGGTTCATTAACATGGGTGTTTCAGAGTTGTCCATCTCTGAATGCATTCTTCACATCATTCTGGAATTTCATTTCCATCACGTCATTGCACAACAGACTTGCTCAGCTTCAACCACTGTATTCGTTTCTCATCACTTACAGAAGTCATCTCCATGTTGTTCATCTGAGCCTCATGGAAGCCCCCATCTGACATCACTTCCTCCTCCGCTTCTTCTTCAGCCGTTGCAACATTTCGGCGTTTAAACAACTAAAGAGAGGAAGTATTCCACATATATATATATTTTTAATACATATTACATAGCCAATATATACACAGCATGTTGTGTTAGGCTGCTATAAAAACTACATAAGCTATCACCTGAGAGAAGGCAGTACACTGGCTACAGGACTTCAACTGACAGCACATCGAAAAAGCTTAGCCATGGAGTAAATGAAAACAGCAATGTGCTAAAACATTGGTTCCTAACAGTTCTGGAAAACTATTCACTGATGCCCCCTTCTCTTCTTCACCATCTGCCTCCATCTACAAGCTCTCTAGCTTCCACACCATTGCTTTCTTGCAGAGAGGATGCTGGATTCAGAGACCTGATAAATTCCTGTGTGTTCCACATCTTCATAGAACACCTGCAGGGGCTCTGACAGTCAAGTTACAGCAGCAAAGAGGGCTTTGGAGGATGATCATACACAGGTTATTACACTAGGATGAGCAGAATTGGTTGCTATGACTCAGAGAAGGTACCCAGTTTAAGATGTCCCGAGAAGAGCTGGAGAGGCTACAGCTACTGGTCAGACAGTTTTATTCAAACCCTCAAGCTGCTCTGGCCAATGTTACGCTTGAGTGAATGAGGAGCACTCACTCTATGTCTTGTAGAGCCTGCAGAAGAGGCAGTGAAGTGTGCAAGTGATTCTGATTTCCGACTGACTGTGTATGAATTTGGAGGGCAGGAACAACTAAGAAGGGGTTTGAGAGAAGCAGAGTCAGAGACACTAAGACAGGACTGTTCAAGGACTGGTCACAGATATCTCAGCTGCTGTGCCTTACCTGCTCCTCTCTCTTCTGCTTCCGTAGCTGAAGACCCTCTTCCTCCCGCCTGCGACGCATCTCGTCAGGGTTTAGAGATTTGTTCTTGTAGCTCTTCAGCCGGAAATTCTCTTTTCCTGAGGTCGTCATGATTCCTTCACAATGCAATTTAAAAAAGAAGAAAAAATTACTCTTCAACAACACATCATTTTATATTGTGTCCACTCCTTAAACTCTGTAGCCATGAACTTCCAGCCACTGCCCCCCTATATTTCACCACCTAACTTCTAATAAAATTTAGAAGGTGGAAAACAAAATTTCACAAAATTGTCACTCCAGTGTGTCAGTTCTTCGCACCAGTTCAACAACTTTTATTTCATCATTTTGAGGCATTGGAGAGTAAGTAAAATATTTTACTAAGAACTAAGGTCTATAAGGCAGAGTATATAGCGTAGGCTAAAAAGAAAACTGTACTAAAAAAATTTAACGTTTCTCCACAGAGAATTATCCAAATTACATACTCCTGTTTTTACTCAAAAGTGAAAGTGTCTTAGCTGCTTTTTATCTTAATTTACTTTGCATGTAAGTACAGGGGCTTTTTTTTTTTTTTTCACTTCATATCCAACATTTTAAGCTAATTCAACGCAACCCTGTTGAAGAAACTTGAAGAAACCCTGTGTTCTTCCTATCCAGACAAGGCATACAAGGAAATCGAAATGAAAAGAAAAATTTCAGGTGAAGATGGTTTAACCATTGAAAATGCTCAGTCCTGCAAAGAAAGCAGTGCTATTGTTCCCTTCCTCCCCACCCCCAATCCCTAATCCTGCCACTGTTTATGTAGAGGGGCCTTTTTTCAGTCTGTGATTTCCATCTGTCTTATGTAACTCAGTGGGTCGGCATTTACAGCTGCCCATGATGATTTGCACATGTACAACACCACACTTTGGAGTCACTTAGCATAAAGCAGTAGGTGGAGAACTGTGTGGAAAGAACTCATTCCCCTGAAAGCAAAGGGTGTGGATCAGGTCTCTACTCTTAGTGCTCCATTCTGCTGCTACTTCTTACATCATCCCTTTGAATCCAAAAGAGTTTGGGAATCAAATTCTCAACAAGTCAGTGTTTCCATGCATCTTCACAGAGATGCAGAGTCTCCAACATATTGTAAATCCTGTAACACAGAATTTAGCAAGCTGCACTATAAAAAAGTTACTCTACAAGACTTTTAAAGGTCTCTTTCAAAAGCTGTAATGTGTTGTATTAAACTACCTACCTAAAATTCCAAAAGCACAGAATCACCAGATGATAAATGATCTCCTGTGCATTTTCTACTTTAAAATGAAGCAACATGAATCTGTACAGATTCTCAACAGCTTAGGCATCCTCTTTAAAATACATCAAACGTATATCGAGTCTACCCTAACTACTCTTCTTTCAGATAGCACAAAGAGTTGTAAGATAATAATAATTTTTAAAAAGATACTCAAATATGCTTCTTGTTAGAGCCTCTTTTTAAGTTGCTACTACCTGACAACCATTTATAAGAATTCTGACGATCAGAACTGACTTTCACAGAAAACATTTTGGACACCACTTCAAGTGTTACTGTATTCTGACAACTGAGATTCAAAAAATTGTTCAGGGACACAGAACTACTACATTGATGGTCAATCACAGATTGCACCAAATGCAACATTAACAACCTGAGCATATAGGTAAGCAATTCAGCAGCCTAATTTGGCTGAAAAGGCTCTCCTGAAATGGCCTTTTTTTTAATAAAGGTACGACAAAAAGATAAATCTCACAGCACCAGAAGTTCCCTACATCTTTCTTAACAGCTTTGAGACCCCTTTCTTCCTGAGTTTACATGTTTGCGCTTCAAGTGTTTGTGTTTCTTACAGTATGCTTGGCAATTATATGTTCTTCACATTTTTAGTTTAAGTGACTACTACCTGCATATTAAACACACATGCTATTTGAATAAGCCTGGGATTTTAACTGCAAAAAGAATCTCAGTCAACAAACACTCAAAATTTCTTGCATTCCTATAACATTTTGAACAAAGTATTTTATATATTTTAGAAAAAGCAAGTTGAACTCAAACACCAGGTGGACAACCATGAGCTAGAAGGACACTCCTAACAGGAAAATGGCTTTGCAGACACTCTGGTCATTCAGTCCCTGACCATGAATAAACACAGGCATACACTACAGCCCAGATACCATCTAAAGCCTTCCCCAGTGTTATTAAAAATTCTCCATTTTTGTCTGAAGTCTGTCTTCTCCAACTCATAAGACAGTATTTGCCTTTATTTGGGATTTCAGGACTTTGATAACTCCTTTGATAAACTCCTATGGTCATTTCACACCTTCACTTTCAATATGTACAACTTCTTAATTTAATTGAATTCTTGACAGGGAACATCTTCATCCCTTAATACTGAATTTAATCTAATTTCTATTATGCAGCCTCCATATAATGTTCCAATGTTTCTAAACATCAATGACACAACCAACTTCATCATAAGTAAGTCTTCTTCAGTGTATTCTTCCTTACTGTACTTATTAACCTAGTTTCCCCCCATCTCCCAGTTTGCACACTGATTTTCTTTCAATTAATTTTGCTTCTGTCTTTAAGGTAGTAATTTCCATTTTCCTCTCAGAGTTCTCTTAACCCCTCCTGTTGTACCTCAATCATTGTTTCACTTATTGAAAATACAGGTACAGGATTTACTTGAATTCTTTCTCTGACTTTACTGCAAGCCCTCTACCCAACAGCTTCACAGGTACTATCTTTCTTACACCCTCTACAAGCTGTAGCTGCAGGTGTTGGTTATGCTTATTTCTGACTTTCAAGACAGCTCATTTGGCTGACTAACCCCTTCCTCTACTTCATGAGTAAACTGTACACTTAAAATCCTTTCAAAATAATATATTGTCTTTTACCTGGGAGTACAAACACCTACCACCAAATGACTGGGAAGAAAGTTTTTTTCATTAAAGGTGAAAAGATTAAACTCTCTTCATCACTGAGAAGTTATCAATCCAACTAGAGTTGGGTTCAATACCTTATTTTATACTAGGCTGTCACTGGTAGTAAATAAAATCCCAGCACATAGCCACACATCTATTTTACACACCCATCTGTCTAATCTCTGTAACTGCTAAACCCATAGTTATTTTCTAGAAGTAGTACTTACATTCTGAACGTGCCTTAAAATCAATTTGTTCTTTACCGTTCTTTTACTGGTTTCCTGACTACTGGTGAAAAATTCAACGAGTGCAACAAGGATTCCATCCAGCCCACACATACCGACAGCATCTTTGGACCTATTCAAATGTGTGAGCACACAATGGCTTTTTAGGACTAAAAAATGTAACAACTCTATGTTAGTTGTTACAGTCATCCAAGGATTGTTTGCTATAAATCTCCTCCTCCATTTTTGAGGATGTAGCTTTTTCCCCAGACTAAACCACAGAAGCAAAACACCTTCAAATTGTCTCTCTGGTCTTCAGCAGCTTTAGTGTGACTTAGCTGAAAATCTCTCAGTGGTTACTTCAAGTTCACCCTTGCAGCAAATAGCAAACCCTGGATCTTCTCTGCATTGTCAAAATTAATGCTACTTCTGGAGAAAATCTGTGGTGGTTGTCATGGAAATGTTCTACCCATCTTTTCTTTCCTAAAGATAGCACAGCATTGTCCACATTTTTTGATAATCCTGGCTACAGATAAAAACCTCTGGAGACCTGGTAAGGAATTTTCACAGTGTATTTCTTGGGCTTTTGTGCAACACCACCCAAGCCCACGTCCTAGGTTGAGAAGGAAGTGAGGTGGTTTTTTTTGGGAGGTTGTGGTCAAACCAGTCAGTGCTTGGATTTGAATATTGGCACCTGGTTTGGCCACTGAAGGTATGGACCATCTCTGAAAACACACACGGGTTAAAAGAGCAGAGAGTGCCCAGGAGAACTCTCTTGGTTCCGGTCTGTGAAGGAGGTCAGACCTCCCCTGCCCAGCCAGGGCTGGGTGGGGAAGGGGAGGCCATGCGGCCTGGTAAAGTAGGCCGGAGCCTTGGGCAGAAAGGGGGGATGAAGGCCCTGCAAGATGGAAAGGTGGAGGACAGAGAGAGGCATCGGATCAGTCCCCCATCCCCCGAGAGAGAGAGAGAGAGAGAGAGAGAGAGAGAGAGAGAGAGAGCCCGTGCCTGTGCTGCCCTGGACTGTGCTGTGATATCAGCAGCACGGCTGAGAAGTGGGGGATGCGGCCGAGAAGGTGCCCAGCCGNATTATCTGAGAGGGGGGAGGAGGAGGAATGTATTTGGAAGGTTTTCATCCTGAGGGGTTTTTTTTTTTTTCCCTATATTGTAGTAAATAAAGTTTCTTTTTCTCTTTATTCTTAAGCTGGAGCCTGCTTTGCTCTATTCCTGGTCACATCTCACAGCTGCCACTGGGGAAAGTGTATTTTCATGGGGGCACTGGCATTGTGCCAGCATCAAACCATGACAGCCCCATATGACACTTTCTCCTTCTCAATTTGTCTGCATAAAAACAAATTTTAGCAAAATTAAACCCACTATTCCTGGATGTCCGCGTTTCCATAGGGCAAACATGATCCCAAATTTTTTTGCTGATTAAGACAAGAACCATACTGAATGTGGATGTATTCTAAGCACACGTTTTTAGGGGAAATAAGTTCTGCATTTCTCCTTGCTCATCAAGTTAAAGAAACTCTGAAGCGCTGGGAAACACAGAGTCACTTACTGCCATGACCTACCTTGTCCCAAGCAATCATCTAGATAGGAATAAAAATGAACTCCCTGCCTTCTTAAATCAGCTATCACTGTCACTAGACTTAAGGGCTTTGCCAGAAGGAATACCTTGTGACTAATACTCTTGGATATTTCACACGTCAGAGGTACTGAGATGTAAAAATAAAGCCTTTACAAATCAAGAGCTGTATAATTATATATATATATAAAAATTTCTTTTTTTATATACATGTAATAGCATATATGTACTATGTATACATAATGAAAATTAGATTACCAAATACACTCCCGATATTAAAGACTATTAGAGACAGACTTTCCTTCTTTGGAAATAGGGGCAAGAATACGAAAAAAAAATGTGTTTCAGAAGTGTAGATCTATACATGACAGTCTACCTCACAATGGGAAAAGGTCCGAAGGGGAAGACTTCAAAATTAAGGCAGAATAGGAGTTTGAAGAGAAATAGTGTCATAAAAAATTATCAAAATACCCATGATTTGCCATATTATGAGAGTACATTTCCCAACTGAGGTGGCTCTCAGAAGGAAAGGAGTCACTGGAGGCAGACTTGGGAGCTCTGCTGGGCTGTCACACTGCTGTCTCTCTTTTAGATCGCTGCCAGAGAGACACAGAAAAGATACAAGAGGCACCATCAGCCCTGAAAGGACAACTCGTGTTAGAAATGGCACTGTCAAGCAGTGAGAGAAGCTGGAATTATTCAAGGGAAGAAATGCACAAAAGCTTTACTTCCAAGGAGATTTTAGTTTGTTAACTGACTCTGCCATGAAATTCTACATGTCCTAGAGAAGAAGCTTCCTCACAATCACACTTCTTGACATCAAGCCAAATACCTACAGCACAGCCTGGACATATGTTTGAGCAATTCACTGAGCTCTGATTACAGGACACATCACCTTCTGACACTCTTCCGTGTGAGACTAGAAAACCTATCCAATTTAAAAAGCCAACCTGAAAGCAGCACTTGGTCATTCACTGCCCGTATGAACACATTCTCAGAAAAAAAAAAAACAAACAAAAAAAAAAAAAAAAAACAAAAAAAAACCACACACCAGTATTTTGTGTCTGGGGTTTTTTCCCTACAAAGTGCAGATTTTGGAAAGTCCTTCTGATTTGCTTTTTGGTAATTCACAAGCAACGAGTCAGGATGCTAACAGAAGTATGTAAATCTCAGGGAAGTAAATGGTCAGCTTTCTTGGAGAGGACAGACAACAAAACCCCTTCATAATAAAAGCATGAATAATACAGGGCATGGAATGATAAAAGTATCACCTGGGATTAATGCTAATTCTCTGGAAAAACTACTAGAGCAAAATCCCACATTTGGCATCATCCTACAGAGATGAAAACACATCCACCAAGTCTCTATACTGTTGACAGTGTTATCTGAGAGAAAAAGAAAAATGAAGGAAATCAACAGATTGACTTCTCTCTTCACTGCTTTCTCCTGTTTTTCAAAAGCCAGCTCAGCCAGATAAACACTTTGATGAGGTTGTACCGACTTCTAACACAAAACTACTTGACAAACCATACTGGCTTATAGGGGTCTGTGGGAATGCCCATCAGTAGAAGCACCCAAATCATCTGAGGACAGGGGTTTTACTTTCTCTCTGTCCTCAGACTCTCGTAAAGCTCAGGACATCTACAGGAAAAGATATTTAATCATCTCAACTACAAATAGCTATTGTTCAAGCAAAGCACATCCAACTCCCAAGACTTCTGCTTACCTTTCTCTAGCTGTAAAAGAGGATTGGGAAACACGTCTCACAGTCACTATAAAATCAGCAGTTACAATATTTGTAAAGACCTGTAAAGTAAGTTTTGCTCCAGCCCTAACAAGGAAACAAAACAATCCTGTGAATTTCATTTTCTGTGGTTTATGGAAGCTGCAACAGCTGAACAGCAGGGATCCACACTCCTAGGGCAACCAGCATACAAGAACAATGGAGAAGAAAAGGAACCACCACCCTCTGCTATCCAAAAGGCCAGAAGATTAAAGGAGCTCCAAATGTAACATAAGAATGGTAGCCAAACATGAATAGAATGTATAGCCTTGAAACAGGGTTCAGACTTTAAGAGACTTTCTGTTAAAAACTGGAATTAAGAAGTGGATTTCTTCATGGAACTGCTGCCCATTTCCACATCTTTCAAATCTGCTTTATTTTGCAGGCTTCCTAGTCCTCTTAGGGTTTTTTCTCTGCCCAGTGGTAAGCCTTAATTCACAATTGTTTCTGTTCTAGCACTTTTATAACCCTGTGAAATAGCAAAACAAGTACTAACCCACCTAATCTATGGCTAAATTGGCATGTTCTAGCTCTAGACCACTTGGCAAGTTGGACTGGTTCCTGCTTAAAAATAAGAATAACCTTAAAATAATTAATGCAAGACCTAAAAGACAAACAACATTGCACAACATGGAATGTGATATTACAAATTACAAACTTTAATTTTGCTCAAAGGCAAAAAAAAGGGGGGGGATACATTGTGTGCTATCTGAGCAATGTTGAGACACCTCTGTCAAATCTGCAGGGAAGTCACATTTCAACACCTCATCCTGACTTTCTCACCCACAAACAAAAAAAAGGGCTGAAAAGTTGGCTAAAGTAAAGACAAACAACTACCACATCAAAGATATTTCTGCGAAATTACTGATCTTGAAGGGTATATTGATTGTATCTCCAGGTAACATTCAGAAAGATCTTCTGTCCTTACAAAAAAAGTACCTATTTTTTAAGAGATGTACGCAAAACCAGGCCAACATCAGCTCGCCAGACTCCCATTTTTCCCCAAGGGGTTTTTTTCTTTACACTAAACACACAAAAAAAACCAAAAAAAAACCAAAAAAAAAAAAAACCCATAGGGAAAAAAAAATAAGGAAATATATTTCTGGTTGCATAAAGAAACCAACCACTAACAGAAACAGAATTACCTGACACTTGGTGCTACCTCAGAAAGTGATCTGGCACATCAGCCTGTATTACTAGTTAAACCCACTGACAGCCACAGAGCTGGACACTTAATTTTTAAAATTTTGAGGACTGTGTGGAGTTTTTTTTTGCTCTTTTTTTGAAGAAACACTGCTGAACAGATTAAGAAGTAATCCATTTACAAGGTTTATTGGAAAACAGTTTTAGCAAGGCAACACGCGCAATAAAAGATTATATACGGTGTATCTAGCACTTCACTATACATTTACTACCATGAAGATATTTACAAGATGTTTTGAGTTCCATTTTTAAAAGGTCTATTTTGACTTAACAAGGCAGCTGATACAGTTTTCAAAGTTCCAGAAAGCTTTTAACTTGAGTGAGAAGGTATAAAAACCTGACTGTCAAAGCCAGGTCAATTTAAAATGAAAACATCTTCAAATTCGTTAACTGAGACTTTCTGACTTGAGCTGAAAACACAAAATTCCTTTACTACGTTCAAAGATGCAGCAGTGCAATAAATCTGTTTAAATTAAAAACCCTCACCTTCATTTCTATAACCCCACAGTCCACAATCAACCTGGAACCAAAAGGTCCCACAAGTCACAACATAAAGCAGCAAGCGATGGGGAATTAAACTATTCAGCCACACAGGATTATAACTGACATTAAAAAAAAACAACCTCACATTAATGTGCCCATCCACATGAAACAACAGAAGTGATTATTCCTGTGAGCCGAATGAAAATGTGATCTGTTTTTCTTTTGAAGATACATTTGTATTTTGATCAAGATTACAGCACATCCTCCCCACACTCACAAAACGGGCTGGCCAACTATGTATTTTCTGTAAGGTCATATCTAAAAGAGGGACTGCTTGAAAAACCACATTTGACAGTCATCTGTCAGCAAAAAAGATCACCCTAACATCTCCAAAATCCTAACTTGCCCTAAACGTTATTTATGAGTGAACAAGAGTGCACCTTTCAGAATTTCACACAACGAAAAGAAGAAATCTCTGACAGTTTAAAACAAATTAGGTTAAAAATAAACTAAATGAATAATTAAGTTGACTTTGTAGTTTCAAGCAGCTTTTGTTTAGGGTTGGAAATATCAGAAGGCACTGAAAGCAAAGCTATCTCATGCTTCCCATGATGACAAATCTGCCTGCCACAATTGTATCATTTGCTGTGACTCAGCACTATGGAAGATATGTGTGCAGACCAACAAAATAACAGTAAGTAAATTCTACCGATTTCATCCTAGCTTTGGACATCAGCAATGAAAGAGTCACACAGCACTGAGGCATCAGCCACATCAAGCCAAAACCCACAGGCCCTTCAAAGCTTAGTTACACTCATTCTGCCTCCCTCATCCCATTTACACCCAATACCCCTCCTACCAAAAGCTCCTGAATCCAACTAACAGCACATTCACAGAGACACCTCTTCTCTTTTCTGGTAATTTATCAATACCAAAAAAAAGGTAGAATAAGAACACGTAGGCAGTTGAAGAAAGGATCATGTGGAAGCTCTACAAAGAATCCCTGTGTCTTTTAAGAGGCAATCTGACCCTACTTCAGACAAAAGCCACAACAACCTAATGCTAATCACAACATTATTATAGGACTTTACTTACAGTTTGTGACCCACTAATAGGGGCTTGTTTGCCCATTTTCATAATTCAACAGGTGAATTTGCTTTCAAGTGTTATCTTAGCACTAAGGTGACAGGCTTACAAAGCCTTGTTTCAAGATATGTTCAGGATGTTTAGCCACAGGGTATTTTTTTTATGGTTTTAGAAGCAGCACATCACTTACACATAATCTCAACTTTATATAAAATAAAATAAAGATCTGTGTGTCTCAAACCAGTTGGCATCTCACAGAACATATGAATCCTCCTGCTGAGCCTGACAAGCACTCTGAACTACCAACAAAAACAGAAAAACAGAGAAAATAAATACTCTGGATCACAAGGCAGCTGTCAGCAGCAGGTGACTGGCTAAATCTTAAGTCTTATGTCCCACTCTGAAAGCTCAGAGTCCATAACTCTCCACACACATCCAGGAACAGTCGTATGCCTTTCAGTCCCATGAGCTTTAGCATCTGTCTGCTCATGACACTAAGCAACAATTTTGTTTCAAGAAAGTGTTCACATTATTCCAAACCAAATTTCTTCTGTCACTGAACTCCATTTATTCCTGTCTAACATGAAGAGACCAGAAGTGACCCTGTGACGTGCAGTTTAACACGACTTTCTAACACTTTGTCATACCTTCCTGCTACTAACATCCTTTATCTATCAATTCTGGTGAAAGGAAATTTACTGTCACCTGTCTTAGACTACCTCTACTTTTTATCCTCAAAATGAATTATTAAGTCTGCACAATGTTTAACGCAATTTAAGACATTCAGGAGGTGGCATAATATCACTTCCAGTCCTACTGGTCTACAGATTTTATATTCAGTAGAGGTTTTTAGAATGTTTAGCTTAAAATTACCTCTTCTGTTTTTCCAGAGTCCCTTTACCTTGTCCACAATAATTTAAAAATACTGATACTTCTACAGGCTTTGCATTTTACTGCTGGCATTTTGTATCTTGAACACTCCACATTTATTCTTGGAAATAACATCGAGCAGTTTAATCCACTTACTTACTTAACAGACTTTAAAAACTGTAACAGACGAGGGTCTTTTTCTTCAGAGCAGAAAAAAAGCTGACTTGCTATCATAATGCTGCCTCTATTCTCTGTAATTTACATCAGCATTTCTTTATTAATGTTATTATATTATTTAAACAAGTACATCCATTATGCTTTCACCCCTTAGTATGAAGCTGAATAATTTTTCTATCAGTTCAGCTTCCACTTGTTCTCTGAAAAAGCAGTGGTCTGGTCTTTCTAACTTGTTTGTCCATTACATCATTCCAGAACCTCCTGTGCAGATATTTCAGCCACTCAGAATATTTCATCAAGTGTGTAATTCCTTTAATGTCTTTTATTTTTCTTGACTTGCTCACAGCCTACTAGGCTCACTCACTATTCCCTCTGGCCTTCAGAAGTATTTAAACAAATACAATAAATTTAGCTATTTGCTGCTGCTCTTCTATTTCTCTTATGTTTCAAATTAACATTAAAGCCCCTAGCCCTAAATCACATCACTCAGGTTTTTTATGTGCTATATGCTATTTCGGAAAAACTTGATTTCAGTTTTTCAGGGGAGGCACTGGTTTACATCCATTAACCTCTTGCCATAAAAGTTACATTTTGCAACTTAAGAACTTTTTTAGTTGCCTTTAAAGGTACACTTTGTGCTCTTAAAGATAGAAATTGAGTCCCCTCAAGAACTTGTGAAACACTACAAGAAAGAAGAAGAAAAAACCACAACCCTTTTGAGGGAAAAACAGATTTTAAAGCAACCCTGCAGAAACAGGACCATAAAAGAAAATGTATCATTCTATCAACATTAGCTTATTCAACAGAAGGGGAAGAAATAAAAAAAAAGCGAAGAGCACTGTACAGAAACACCAAACCTGAAATAAGACTATCAAATAACCTGCTTAAATAAACATTTACACTTAGAAGTTTCTATAAAGAACCTTTCAGAAACTGCTACAACTGACTGTAGGACTTCTTAGTTCTCGTGAGGACTTGGGCCAGTGCTGCTGCCATGGGCTGTTGCTGCCTTCCCATTTCCAAATGGACTAAACTGGGACTTCTCCAGGAGCCAGCACTCAGCTGAATATACAGGACAGCATGCCAGCTCTGAAGTCATCAACACAGAGAACATAACATTGGAAAAAATCAGCACATGGCACACTGACAGCAAGAGGTGAACACCCTGGTACAGTGTCAGAGTGAGAGATGGGATGTAACAAAGGTTCTGCTTCGAAGTTGGGGGCCACTGGGGGGATGCCAAGGCCCCGAAACAGTCACATCTCTCAGAAGTGCAGCATCACTGAATCTCTTTGAAAGACTGTGACAAGAAAATCCATGCTGAGAAAAATCTCTACCTCATGTGTCATCTTAAGTTACCGTGCCTCAAGCCACGATTCATTTCCCCTGTGCCTATGGGTATGTCTAAAGGGTAATTAAAAGGTGTAACCACAGTTCAAGTAGAAACTTCAAAACTTGTTTTGAATGAGCTAGTTCACATGTGAATGCAGGTGGTAACACTGAAAGGAGAACACAATGAAGTTACAACAAAAACAAGGCCAAATACACAAAAGATCAGCTTGATACAACCTATTAATTTACACAGTGCTTCATTAACAGTTGGAGGGAATTCTACTCCAACTACTAACTGCCAGAGGTATATACAAAATAGCTTTAAAATAAAGAGCTTCTGAGGATAAAGTTGCAATCCCATTTCCTGAGAGCTCACTGACATATCCCAACTTCGCTAAGTCTTTCATCAACATCAAGCAGTCAGAGCAGAAAATACGCCAGCAAACAAAAAAATCCAGAGGAACAGCAGCTTGAAAAAGGATAAAGGGACCATTAAACACCGCCATTCAGCACCATTTGGGAATTCTGCAGAAACAGCAGCCCGGTATTTTCACAGCTCATGACGTATCCTTTCAGCCCGGAGTTTCATTTTCATGAAACGCCCTCAAGAGGCAAAGCTTAAAATCATTGTTACAGGGACCGCGCTACGGGCAGCACAGATTTACAGACTATGAATGGGACAAGTTTCTGTTGCATATAAAGTCTCCGGAACAGGACAACTGGAAACGGCCACCCAGCGCCAACCTTCCACCGTATACAGGCAGTCAAAGAAATAACATTTCAAGTGAGATAATGCGAGGTACAGGGTAATATTTGCAGGGCGATGGCAGAGCTTTTCTAAGAACAACTAACACCACAAGGGAAAAAATTCAAAAAAACCAAAAGCTTGGAAGATCCAGGAGAAACTTTCCCTTCACCTCCACGAAATCAATCAGATTGAAAAAGTCCTCTCAGACCACCGAGTCCAACTGTGACCCAACACCACCATGCCAAACAGACCACGGCACTGAGTGCCACGTCCAGTCTTTCCTCAAACACCTCCAGGGACGGTGACTCCACCATCTCCTTGGGCAGCCCATTCCAATGCTTAACCACGCTTGTCGTGAAGAGATGTCTAAGTTAAACCTCCCCTGGCTCAGCTCACGACGATGTCCTCTCGTCCAGCGGATGCCCTGCCTCTGCTCGCACCCCGTCCCGCCGTGGGGCAGCAGCGCCGGGCCATCCCGTCCCCGCGGCACGGAGTTGTCCTACTCCGCGCAGCCAACCACGATGACTTCCAAAGCCGGCGCGCGGCCCCGCCACCGGCACAAGCCGAGAGAGTCCCTCCNCACCGCGCTGTCTCCTCTCGGGCCCGAGGCGCGCGAGCGCCGCTCCCTCCCTGCCTCCCTCCTTCCCTCCCTGCCTGCCCGGCGCTGGCTGGCAGCGGCACTGCGCACGCGCGCGGCGCGCCGCGGCGCCCTCTGGGAGGAAGAGCCCTTCCGGCGAGACCGGCCGGCGGCGGCGGCGCCCTCCTCAGGACGGCGCGGCCCCGAAGGAAAGACTACGGCTCCCGGCAAGCAGCGCGCGCCGCCGCGCGGGCGCGCCTCTCCCGCCACGGGGCATGCCGGGAGTTGTAGTGCGAGGGGCGGTGGCGCCGCGCCCGGGAGGGTTTGGGGAGAGGGGAGGAGGTGCTTCGTCCCTTCCCCGCCTGAGGGGCGCTGGCCGCCGGCCGGGGGAAGTCGCGTGCCGGGACACGGAGGCGGTGGTGGCGATGGCGCAGCAGCCGCCAGTGTCACGGCGGCGTTAGGCCGCAACGCGCCGCCTGCCAGCGCCGCCGCCAGGGAGCTCCGTGCCGGGAAGCGCTGAAAGGGGCAGGAATGTTCCCGGAGCTGTTACGGCCCAGGATAGCGCAGCGGGCTGATGTTTCCACTTTAATTAATGTAGGTCCCCTAGCGGTGGCCTCGGTGTCACCGCAGACCGCGTCACTGCGGGTGCGGCAAGCAGCGGAGCCATTTCGCTGTGCCACGGGCGATGCCGCGGCCGCCACGGACACAGCGGCGGCCGCGGGCGGAGAGGCTGCTGGTCAGCCACGGTGTGTGGTGCGACAGACACGTACATTAGATTGTGTGGCACACACCCACAGAGGAGCACAGGGTGATGGTGGCAGGAGGGGGAGCCCAAGCAGCACCCACCAGGCTGCTTCCAGGCCCGTCCCAGGAGCCATCAGCCCAATAAAGGCCCATTTTGAGGGGCACAGGAGCACAGTGGCAGGTGGGAACCCAAATTAAGGACTCAGAGAAAGGAACACCCTGTCCAGCCCCATCCCAGGAGCCTCAGCCCCAGAGCACCTTTAGGATTAGGGGTGTAGCTGTCTTCAGGGGTGTGGGACACAGGCCAAGATGCAGGGGAAGAGCATTTGGGGATTGCACAGGACTCGTTAGGGAGTGATTAGGGCAGGAGCCAGGGGTGATCTAGGTCACATAGAGAAACAAATATAACATACAGGAATAAAAAGGGCCAGTCATGTGTCAATGGTTTGTGATGATTTGTCCATGTCCTGCACCTGATCAGCACAGCCTGTCAGGTCTTCTCATTAAACTCCTTTTGCACTTTGTCCTGCGTGAGGAACTCGTGGTCAGAGCACCACAGGGAGCTGGTGCTGGGGGCTGGAGAGGTTGGGATTGAGGGGCAGCTGCTGGGCACTGCCTGGGGGCAGCTGCTGGAAGGAGACACGCTGTACACATGTGTAAATACTTCTGTAAATACACAGATATACACAGACACTCACTAGTGCACCTCTGTCCTGCTCAGCTGGAGCAGAGCGTGGGAGGAGACTGCCAGTGCTGTGTGGGAGTGCTCTGTGTGGATGGATGTGTAATCCGTGTCCATGTGCATTTGCTTAATTGGTGCACGTGTGAATCTGTGCATGTTGGGAATACAAACTCTGTCTGGCTATTGCTTGGACATGGGCATGGGGCTGCAGCAGCCTCACCTCTCTCAGGCTATCAGATCTCAGACAATTTTGCCACATCAATAGATACATATATTTGTGTGCGTACACACATTGCAATATTTCACAAGGCTTCATATAGAAGCACAGCATTTCTACCCATTGAATTGAGGTAAGATAGATTAAAGCAGACAGGCAACAGCTTTCTGCCAAAGCATTTGCACCAAAAAAAAAAAAAAAACCCAACAGTTCCGCTTTTCTTTCAGGGATTTCACATTTCTTGCATCCTACCTAAGCACATCTGTAATGCAGCAGGAGGTCTGGTTACAGTATTGGCTGGCATTCCTGATACACCTTGCATCAAATTAGCACAGTTATGGTGGCAGCAGAGATCTTCAGGTTCTCCTGGTTTTGATGAAAGTCTGGTTTCAGGTGCAACAGAGCTAATGCAATGCAGGTACAAGGATGAATTCCTGTTTCCTCTCTCTCTGCTCCCTTCTCCCCACTCAGTACATGTTTTCAGGCATGGTGAGCTTTGTTCATCCGCATGTCTTGTGATAACCTACCCTTAACAGCCACCACACATGACACCTTTTTGGATCACAGTCATCACCTGCAGGCAAGGATTTGCAAAACTTGTGTGGGGCCTTGTGTGGGGTGAGGCTGTGAGGCAGCCTACCAGAGAGAGAGGCAGGTCCAGGCTGTCTGGGTCTGTGTGGTCACAGAGCAAGGCATGGAAACAGCAAAAAGCACCACCAGAGTTCCAACTGTCTGAAAGCAGAGATATCTGAGACCAGGCTGACATCAGGTGCAGGTAAAATTAAGACAGAAGGTAGCTTCATTTCTGACAACAACTTCTGAAGCCCTGAGTGTTTTTGTAATCCGAGTTAATTCAGCTGGAGGGAATTTACTCTTAAACTAATACACAATTTTGAGCAGATTTTTTCTTCATGCAAAAGCGAGGCACACCCTCAGCATGTTTTTAAACACAGCCTGAAAAGATGACAACAACATTGAGGGCTGACAAATGCCCCTGAGATGGGGGAGGAAAAATGGAAGTGGACAGAGTAAACAGATTAGCCATCATGCTGTGATTGGGTTAAATTCAAGTTTAGGCAAAATACCCCTGGCTCTTGTTTTCCCCAGTGCAATGGGATGCCAGAAAATGGTATCACGATAATGCAGCCCTTTCTAAAAAAGGCCACAGAGCCAGACTGCTGACCATATTTAGCTCTACTAAGTTGCAATTGGCACCAGCAAGCCTTGGTTGTCACCCACTGACATTTTGTTCAGCCCTAAAAATGAAAACAGTTGCCTGCAATGTTTCAAGCCATGAGAGTCACTGAGGACTCACAGATGGGAAAGAGAAGGAAAAGTATCAAGTTCACCATGATTTAGGATCTCAAGGCCACCACAGCCAAAAGGGTTGTTCTGTGTTTCTGAGGCGGTGAGAGGTGGCAGCAAACAGCAGCAGGGTCACAAGGGATGTCTGCAGCCAGATGGAGTGAGCACCCCCAGGGAGAAGCAGCGCCTGCCCCTTCTGCACCCCTGAACCTCACTGGCATGGATGACCTGTCCATAGTCACCATCAGTATGAAGTGCTCACCATGGAAGTCACTATGGAATGCTTTAATGAGTCCATGCCTGCACTAAAACATGACTGCTCTCCTTTGCTTCCCCAGGTTTGGCTGAGGAAGGGTGGTGCTGGGAGCTGTACCCTCAGGCTTACCCTTGTGGCTGGTGAGTCCTTTTCACTGTGCAGTGGAGGGATTGAAGCTTGGGAGTCTCCTGGGGGTCCCTAGGAGGAGGGCAGGCACCTTTGCCCAGCTGCTCAAGTCTGGGCCATTCCCATTCTCCTCTCCTTATGTCCACCCTGCCTGGACAGATCAGAAAACCACCATTGCTGTCTGTGCCAGCTGCTGCGTCCAGTGACAATGGGAACCGGGTGACAATTCCAACTGCAGAAACCACAAACTGGTGTGGGCACTAAGGGGAGTTAAGTTGTAAAGGGCAAACCTCCATCAGAGAGCAGCAGGGAGCTGATGCAAGGCTAGGGAAGGGGTTTGATCTTTTCCTCTCGTGCAGGGGACACGGAGTGCTATTGGTTTGCCTCTCCACTTCCAGCGAAGCATCACTCCAGGAGTGACAGAGTTAACAAATACAGTGAAAGAGACAGCTCTGTAAGCTGAGCTAGATGGTCACATGCACAGGTTTTATTTTTAACATCCCAAAACTACTTGATGTTTCTGCCTGGGCTTGCTCCGTGTCCTTCTGATCTCTTCTCTTTCTTTGTGTGCAGTTCTCCCTCACCCACCTCACTTCAGCCCAGCTGAGCACAACCAGGAGACAAGTGTTTGGTACGTGCACAGGGACTCTATGATCAAGGTAAGACTTTGTAAATAGAGTTGGAGGTTTTTTTGGACAAACCTTGATGCAATGTAATGGTTACTGCAGCAAGCTATGAAAATCAAGACATCTTCAAAACAGCCTTAGTAATTAAGATGAAATAGAATAATCATGAGATGTCTTAAATGACACTCTAAAACAGAGGCAGCTGGTAACTGTGAGCACTTCTGTGACATACTACTCTAAAAAAAACCCTCCATAATATATTCAGTGAATTAGCTGTAGTTTGCAGCACTGTATGCAGGATTTAAAAAAAAACTAAAATGCTGATTGTAAGATGGGAGCTTCAGCAGCAGATCAGATGATAAATCAAACATTCAATTTCTGTTATTTTCAGGAAATTCAGAGAAGACAAGAAGATACAGTAAGGGTCAGAGGAAAGGCAAGAGCAATCTCATGGCAAGAGTGCTTACACTTAAAATCAAATTAGTTTTGTAGATTGAGATTGCAAACTTTATGTTGGCAATCTAGACTGAATGAATGATGATGTAAGAACTGCAAGAGCTAAAGGTACTACTGTACCATTTAGTCTTGTGACTGCTTAGCAATTTTTATTCGTGAATCTCTTTTATTTTTATTTGATGACTTAGATCTTAACCAATAGCTCTGAGATTCTTTACACTGGGCACCTTTCAGAAAAGTATGTTAATGAGGTTGTTACCAGAGCATAAAATAGAACCTGAGCCCAAAGAGAACATGGTTTGGACCATTACTCTCCCTTTTTTTTTTTCTTAAACTGCAACCAACCTGGACCTATTCTTTTAAAGCACTTGTTGAACTCAAACCAAGACCAAACCCATTTCCTAGTTACCAATGCAAAGTGAAAGTTTGCTTGACTGTGTCTACCAAGGACAGCACAGGGACCTCTGACATGTCCAAGGAGCAGCAGAGCAGCTCCATGTCACAGCCTGCTGATCTGCCTGTCTCCCACAGGACTCCCCAATATGCCCAGCACATGATGCTGATGCTGAGCTATCCTGCACTATGCCACCAGCCCAGGGGACCATTTCAGCACTTGGAATTTTTGGGTGGGTTTCTCTCAGATGAGGTATGGCTACATTGCACCAGGTAGGGAGGAGCAAGAAACATTGATGATCCAGATGTTTTAGTGGGGAGTGCAGTGCAGGGTTCCCACCAGCAGTGCCCTGTGTTACCTGTGCCTCACTGCTCTGAAGTCTCCCTGCTCCTCCTGTAACAGCTTTAGTGCCTTTCACCGGACAGAAATTCCACAAGCAAATTTTGGTGCCACTTTACTGCCTGTGTGCAGCACAGATTTTCCAGGCAAGGGGAGGCCTGATGGTGCAACAGCTTCTCTTGTTCTCCATGGTGCTGCATGTCAGGTGTAGGGAGCTGAGGAGAAGCTGATGTGCTGTTCTGAGAACCTGAGCAACAAGCATGCTCAGGAAGAAAGGCAAGGAGCATGGATTGAAGTCCTTGCCCAACTCATGCACTATACTGTGGATTTATTTTTTCAGTATAAAGCGATTCCAACCTGTTCAGTAACTCTGAAATAGTGGTTATTGCCATGAAACACCACAGCCTCATCCAGATTATCCCCAGGTAGGAAATAAGGCAGTAGCTCCCTAATTGTCACAGCTTCATCCTTCCATTGTTTGGCTTATCCAAAAAGTCAGTTGTTTCACAGAGAATCTTACTCCTCCTCGTGTCTTATGCTAAGGATTTGAAGTTCACCAGGACTGCCCTGGAATCAAAGTGCTCCTGTAAAATCCATGTGAACTTATTCAAGGTCACCTCAAAAGTAGGTCTTGGTTATGCTCACTATTACTGTTATTGATGAAGATTTCATCTGCACCTTTAATTCTCCTTTCCCACCTGCCCTGAGCCATACCATACTCACTGCCTGCCTCATTTAAAGCTTGGCTGGCAGCTTGTATGTACAAGGTCAGTCTGAATGGCAACTGCAGAGCAGGAGTGCCATGAAGGACAGTGACCCACTCTGCTGAGTGCCAAGGGGGTCACCCAAGCTGTAGCTGACCCTGCTGTGGGTGTTGAGGTGTGGAGTTCGACTTATTTAGAGGTCCCCACGATTCCAGGTGGTGGCATTCTGGGACTTGCTTTTTATTTTGTGTCTAAGGAAAGGACTTAAGAAAACTTGGGCTCCTGGGATTCATGTGCAAATGCAGTACACTATGGTTTCCAATGGCACAGTGATTTTGTCCTCACCTCTAAGAAATAAAAATAACTATTTAGCAAAAGGAGACCCAAGCCTGATTTCTTGACAAGGTTGTTAAGCAAGTAGTGCTTGAGGAAGAGCAGTGCATGAAAGGAAAAGAAAATCACTAGTTAAAGACTTACTTGGTGTCCTAGAAAACGTGATTCTACAGCTGGATCTGCCAAAGTTTTTGTGCAGGAGGCATGCAACTGCAAGTGAAACATAAGAACCTGAGCATCTCTATGCTTGGCATTTTTGCCTGGCATTTACATATTTGTATAAAATACCATATTTAATTCTATATATTTTCATCTTTCTAAACTTTAATTCTATATCTGCTAAATAGAAACAATAGTATTTTTCAGCCTCAAGTGCTCCTCTAGTATTGCAAAGATAAATTCATTATTGTGAACACAATCAGATCTAAGCTAGTAAATATACTGACATGAAAATTCTTATATTGTAAGAAAATTAATAACTATTCCCCTCAAGATTTCAGTATGATAAAGATGAGATAAACACTATATACTAGGTAACAAGGGTTAAAAGAAATAGAGAACATTGCCTATCTGCCCTATACACTTCACCAAAAGTATTCACATTCCTTCTGTTGTAACATTATATATAACTGCAGCATTCTTGGCTCCAGCATTTGGATGTGAACTTTCATGAGATTTTTTTGGGAGCTTGTTATCATGTTGTAAAATTTAGAAAGTTTCTTTTATGTTCATTTGCAATCTCATCTCAGAGGCACTCTTTAGGGTCATTATCTGGGTTTCTGGTGGCCCTTTTTGAGGTTTCTTCAAGCTGGGAGGTATCCCTTGATTCTGTGCAAAGAGCTCAGTTACAGTATGACCTTAGCATGTCAAATGGTCAGTCACATGCCAAATGAGAAAATACTTGTATTATTTTGGCTCATTGACTGCCAATTAATTAAATATATGTCTCCTGAAAATAAATTTTAATTGGCTTATAAACTGTAAGTTATAATCACTGAACAGGCCCACTCCAGACACAGACGTAGCTGCAGTTAAAATAGCAGCTGTATATTTTTAAACCTTACTTGATTTGCTGTCATGATGGTCTAAAAATATTTACCAAAGTGGACAGACTATGGACTGTAATGTGCATTCTTTCCTTACACAGTAGTTTGAACATGATTGAAGTAATCATTTCTGGTTTGTTTGGTTTTTTTGTTTCCTAATCCAGACCTTGAGAAATTTTGCAAGTTGCAGGGAATCAAGAAGTGTACAAGTTTAGAGAAATGTTTTGTCACCTGACTTATCTGTGTGTCAACTGTCTCTGGATGTTATGTATCAAACCCCCTGAGGCAAAATTTGTAAACTTTCTGCTGAGTGTTTTGAGTTTGTAGTTTGTGTACTTGCAATAATACCATCAACTAAACCACAGCCAACTAAATTATCAATTAAAATACAGAGCTCCTGATTACTGGCATGTCAGAATAGAAGAAGCATTCAAACCCTGATAAATACCAGAAAGAAATTCTCTGTCCCTTCTTCCTGTCCTCTATGTTCACAGATTTGACAATAAGAAGAGAGGAATAGATATCTTTTGTCTGAAAAGAATAGCATATACAAGTTAGAGATGAGGTAAACTAAACTAAAAAATGCCTGAATAACGAGGAAGACTGATTCTGCATCTGAATGCTGTGATATGGTCACTTTTCATAAACAAAGCATGTATTTTCTTTCTCTACACATGATTTGGATGGGGTTTATTTCAGCATGCAGCAATGTGAAAGCAGGCTTCTCTCCAGAAACTTTGCCATCAGTCCTTTCTGTGTTTTGGAGAACAATAAGGCCTATACCTCTAATGTAGGGGGTTTTTTTATCAACTATTTCTCCCCAAGAGTTACTTTTGCAGTGGAAAGTATTGTTCACACAGTCGTGTTTTTTATTGCAGTGTAATGTACCCAGCCTTCCTCTGACCTTATGCAAGTCATGGCTGGGACTATTTTTAGAGATTATATTTGCAGCAAAATGCTACAAGAATGAGAGCAGCAAGGATGCCTCCAGTGTGAAATAAATCCATCTGTATCTCCTGCTTCTCTGAGCTGCATAAAAGTAGATGGAACTGAACAGCCTAAAGCAGGACAGGTGCCACCCCATGTATTTAAGGGCTTGGTGTGGCTGAGGCCACCCTGGCCAGCACCCTGGTGTCACCTCTATGCAGAAGCCAGTGTTTCCTAAGGCAAGGCAGGGATGTTATAATGGGAAGCCACAACATTTTATTTTCTGCATTGCTGTCTTGAGCTCTTTCCCTGCAAAGGTGATGGTACCTTACACTTGAGAGTGCAAGTTTGTCTCTGAGTAAAGGGACCACCAAGGCTGTCCTTTACTCTACAGGGCCAAGAGGGAATGGGTTGATTCATTAGGAGGTGTAAGCAGGTATTGATCAGCACTGGAAATTGCAAAAGATGGAACAAAGTTGTGTTGAGCAATTAACGCACATCAAATTTTCATATGTGAGTGTTGGTATTTAGTGCAGGGACCTACAAGCATTGCCTTTCCCTGATGTCTTTCCTTCTCCGGTGTTGTTCATGGCTTCCACTGCCAGGGTGTAAAGGTGTGAAAGATATGAAGTTAAGAGAACACCTTCAAGAAAGAGAGAGGAAGTTCTTCATGTAGAATCTCTTCCCCCAAGCCTGAGCCCACTTCCTCTGCAGCACACCTCTCCCCAGGGCTAGGCCACTCCACCCTGGGTTTGCAAAAGAAAACACATCTAGGTAAACACTACTTTTCTTTAACTTGTTTCCTTTAACCTAGGAAAAATAATACAAAGTCTAAGTTCTTTTACTACCAATACCTGTCTTTTCTCAGAGCCAAGTGAGAGTCTATTGGGCCTATGGTAGTTCTTACTGCATGAAATTGGTGGGGGGCGGGGGGTGTGAAGATTTGTCAAAATTTTTTTCCTATTTTCACATAAAAAGAAAATCACCCTGGGTCGTGTTTGAAAACAAAACTCTAGTTCCTCCTTATCATTAGCTTTTTTCTTTCCATAAAGATTCACAGTGATTCCAGAACCAGGCTGGAATGCAACTCCTGTAGTAAGGAGCAGGAAGTCAAAAGTTGGGAGGTTTCTACTTGCAGCAGATCTTCTATGGGCCAAGTTATTGATACCAGTTGAAGGTATCCAGGGAAGTAGTGACTGAGCAGCCTCTAGTTCTTTAAGCCAACAACTGGAGTGTAAGGGTAAATCAGGAAAGCAGAGTAAAGAAGGCCAAGGAAACTAGTTCTTATCCAGGCTGTTTTCCACACTGGAATTATCCTGAAGATAATCCTCACTCTTGACCTTGGTGGTGTAGAGCAAAGGAATGTTCATTGTGCAACATTCATGTCTTTGTAGGGAGATGAGAAGAGGCCTAGGCCAAATCTAGAGAGGAAAAAGGAATGTCATTTTTCCTACTAAGTGTTGAGGAAGTGGGATGCTCCTTCACTGTGCCCCTAGAAGTCTTGATTTCAGCACCTTGTGAAATATTGGGACAGAAAACAGCTCATACCCTGGCTGCCTGAGCTAAGGAGTAAAGACCTTGTCTGTATCTGTGCTGCTACCAGGCCAGGCTGTACCGTGGGATCAGAGGTGATACGTGACTGTGTGGAGCTGGCAGTCACTTTCTCACAGCCTCATTCCCACCAGAAGTGCACGTGAGCACCTCATGTGTGGAAACCAGCTATGGGCATGGAGGGTCTGTGGCCATCCTCCTTCCTTCAGACAATAACTCTTGTCTCCTTGTCTTTGCCACACACAGCACCGGGCCCAGAAAGCTCCCCCTGGGCAACACAGGCACTGTGAGCGATGTTTCAGCCGGCACTGCCGCGCACCCATTGAGGTCTCCGTGTCCTGCATGGTGATCAGCTGCCGCCTCCACTGCGGGGCCACCTTCCACATGTGCAAGGAGGAGGAGCACAAATTGCTCTGCCCCTTGGAGCAGGTGTCCTGCCTCAACTCAGCCTATGGCTGCCCTTTCTCCATGGCCCGCTTTAAGCTGGGGAAGCACCTCCAGGTCTGTCCAGCCAGTGTTGTCTGCTGCTCGATGGAGTGGAACCGCTGGCCAAACGTGGATTCAGACACAACGCTGCACAAGAATATTATGAAAGAGACCTTGAATGAAGAATGTCTGGACACAGCTTTGGCACTCAGAGACCAGAAGATACTTTTCAGGGCTTTGAAAGTAGCTGAACTATTTCCAGAGTGGAGGAAAAAGGATGAACTGGAAGAACTAATGGATCAAGCCATGGGTGGGGAAGCAGGTGCTGTGGGAGGAGCTGCCTGTGGTTCCCAGGAGGGCAATGACCAGCGTGAGCTCAGCCAACGTGAGCGGGAAGATTTGGCAAAGGACAAAGAGGGAATGGATCTGGGGAGTTACAAAACATGGGAGAACATTTTCAGCAAAGAGCTTCTGGCTTGCCAGGTAACAGGCTCAGCAACCAGCTCAGGACAAAAGACTGAGGAGGCTTCCAAGAAAACAGCAGCAGCCTCTCATGCTGCCAGCTCCACAAAGACAAAAGAAGGACCTGATGGTGCAGAAGAGGGAAAGGGCCAAAAATCTGAACAAGTAACACCGAGTAGAGAACTGAATGGACTGGCTCCCTGGCAGGAAGGGGTCCTGGAGAGGCTGAAGAAGGAAGTCGGTGTTGCGGATTACAACATGTATCTGGTACATCACGGGGGAATGCTCATCCGCTTTGGCCAGATGGCTGCTTGCACTCCCAGAGAAAAAGACTTTGTCTATGGGAACTTGGAAGCCCAGGAGGTGAAGACTGTCTATACCTTCAAAGTGCCAGTTAGTTACTGTGGCAAAAGAGCACGACTAGGAGACGCACTGGGCCACAAGATGCCAACTTCAGACAAGTCAGTGGATACCTCAGAACTGGGAATAAACATAGAAGAACTACCTAAGACAAATATAGTTGAAGCCACACTGCTATGTGCTCTGGAAAAAGAGCTGAAAGGCCATGAGATCTCTGAAGCAAGAGGTATCGATGGACTCTTTGTGGATTTTGCAACACAAACATACAGCTTTCCTTTGGAGCCCTTCTCCTCCAGCGCAGTTCTAGCAGATATTCTGGATGAAAACAGCCCACCAGAACTGCACATGGAGCTCTACACTGAATGTGTAACCAGAAGACACAACAAAAGCAGTTCAGCTTTCACGTTCACTTGCAGTCATTTCTTTAGGAGGGATGAGTTCCCATTTCACTTCAAGAATGTGCATGCTGATATCCAGTCATGCCTGGATGGATGGTTCCAGCATCGCTGCCCACTGGCCTACTTGGGATGTCCTTTTGTCCAAAATCACTTCCGCCCCGAGGGACTTAAGGCCAAGGTTATTTACAGCAAGCCTCTCAAGACATTTGCTATTAAGCCAGAGGTGGACACCCTTCTTGCTGAACCGGGCAAGTGCAATTTCATAGTGGATAGTCGAGGGAGAAACAAGGACTTGCTGAGCAGCCTCCCAGTGGAAGTGCTCAAGTACATTGCAGGATTCCTGGACAGCTTCAGTTTATCTCAGCTATCACAAGTGTCAGTGCTCATGAGGGACATCTGTGCCACTCTTCTTCAAGAGAGGGGAATGGTCCTGCTGGTCTGGGAGAAAAAAAGATATTCCCATGGTGGTACTTCTTGGAGAGCTCGCAAAAAGGCAAGTGACTGTGACACTGGGAAAGAGTCATGAGTTCTCTTCAGATAAAACATGGGAATGACAAGAAAAGCTGCATATAAACATGCAGATGTGGGGAAGGTTCATGAGGTTGTGAACTTGCACAGGGGTTTGTTGTCAGGGCCCAGGGCTGTAGGGTGCAGTACATCTAACGAAAGGATGAAGGTGTAACTAGACATTCTCTGACTAGCTGATAGTCCCCACCCAAGCTCATCCTGGGTAAGTCGTTTGCATGTGCACCATTTCTAGGCACTGAGAACTAAGAATTCTTGATATTTAAGTATTACCATCCCCATTAAAAATGGCAGGTGATAACTAAAGCAGCAAAACCAGCAAGTACGAGGTACATAGCAATACAGACCCCATTTTCACTTGTTATGCCAGCCCTGCACCATCAGACGTTCATTGCAGTGTCCGGAGTGAGTAATGTACACCCTTTGTAAGCATAGACAGGTATATAAAATCCTCATTTCCTCTCCCCAATTCCTGTCTCCTCTCTTGCATTAGATCTGGCAGTTCAGCAGCCTGTTCTCCAGAGTCCACAACTGGCAGCGCAGCGACGTCCCAAGCATGTCGGAGCACCTGAGGAATTGTCCCTTCTACCAGGCGGAGCACAGGACAGACCCCGTGCTGCTGACGGGCATGAGCGAATCTCGGGAGCAGACTCGAAAGACTTTGGTCTCTACTTTCAAGCACAGAGTCTGAACAACTTGCTTCCCCTCTGACATGCTCCCTTCAGGGCTCTGAGATGAAGATTTGGGGATTCAGGTGTAAAGATTGTTGCTTCCAACTCTCCATTGGACGTACAAAATTGGCTTCTCCCCAACTGTGTTTGAAACCTCTGCATTTTTTTTCCCTGCATTAAATTGTTAAAGCTTCAACCACTGCTTACTAACATCACATGCTTTCTGTTTTCTGTTCCTGGTTTAATACAGCATCCTGAAGAAAGCAATGAGGATCTTATTTGAAAACAGCATTTTTACATCCTTGAAGGTAGGCTGCTGCTCCTTTACCATATGCCTGAGAGAAGCAAGAGCAGTTAATGTACTTAGCTCAAATAGATCTGAAACACCTTAGTTTTGTCTGGAAAGCCAAGTTCTTGGAGCACAAGTAGATGCCCTTCTGCCTGGCAGACCTAGGGACTGCTAACCTGCTCTGAGACATGGGCAAAAGAAAAGGACACCCCAAAATTAGGTGAATTAATTAGAACTACAGTGAGAACTTGGGAATTCACTGTGCAGCCACAGACCATCATTTAGGACCCTGACTAAGGCAAGCACACCCAGTTGAGTGCAAGCCTAAAGCTGAGCTCATGGGAGCATTCAAACCAAACCAAAGCAAGCAAACTTGTTCTTTGTTAGAAGTAACCAAGTGGCAAACAATTCCGGAGACTCAATTGACTTTTTATATTTTAAGGTAACAACTTTCTGTGTTTTATCTGAAAATTCATTAAAGCCATTAAAGAATATTTGAAGTCATTTTTAGAATGCCTTTTAGAATACCAACTCAGTTTTGCAGTTGTAAATTGCAAATTCTAATTGTAAGCAACTGAAAACAGGATGTCAAAGAAATAATGTTCTTCTCCATAAAAGGCAAGTAATTCAGTAACCCATTCAGTAGCAGTATGGATAATGTTTGCTTCAGTTGAATGGTCTGGAGCATAGAATCTTATTTTACAGAGCCGGAAAGTGATTAGGACTTGGTTTATCTTTTAATAAATATAGTAACTTAAACCAGAATGGGCTTGCTGAGGCAACAGATGAGAAGGAACAGGCATGTTACCAGCAGTGCCTGTCTCATTACACTACTTGAAACCATTCCGGTGGTGCTAGTCAGAAATGCCATGGATGTGGTGGTGGGTGAGATTCCTCTGAACAGGCCATAAATTTATTTGTCAGCTTAGGACAGTTTCCAGCCACTGCACAGCCACAGGGTGCTGACTCACCCCCTTTCTTTTTTAAGTTCATAGCCAGAAGTGTGAGCTCAGGACTGAGATCTGGCTTTCATCTCTCTGTCTCAGGCAGGAGAACCTAGCTGGGACCTGGGATATTTGCTGGCCTGGACCACTGCTCTTCTCACCTGGGCTGGCCAGGTGCAAACTGGCTCAGGCAGATGGATATGTGCTGCACTTGCCATCCTTGACCTTGGTGCAGATCTGGGATGAGGTGGCCATGCAAGAAGGAGCCCTCTCTTACCCAGAGAGGTTGCTGATGCACCTGAGCTGAGTGCTTGGTAACCAAAGGCATGAATTGTGTGGTGACCCAAACTACCCTGAGTGCAGCTCAGCCCTTCCTACACTTGCAGCTTAAGTGGTCCCTGTGAGGTTTTTAACCATATGAGGATGTTTTTAATCTCCAGACACACACCCTCAGGAGCATACAGTCTGAGCTGTGAGGACAGTGGAATGGTCCCAGGAACAAGAAAAGCAGCACTTGTTTTTCTTTTTTTTCTTTTTCTTTTTCTTTTTCTTTTTCTTTTTCTTTTTCTTTTTCTTTTTCTTTTTCTTTTTCTTTTTTTCTTTTTCTTTTTCTTTTCCTCTCTTCTTCTTTCTCTTCTTCTTTCTCTTCTTTTTCTTTATGCTATTCTATTTTCTGCCCCTAGAGATCCTTTCTGGGAAGTCTCATAATGCTTTAGACATGAAATAAATTTCTCTGCACAGGTATCCTGCAGAAAACTCAAGTAGCATCCCAGGTTTGTGACGAGGAAACGGAAGGAAATGAACACAGGGAACCTAAGCTGGGCCAGGAGTGGTTAGAACCGCTCTGATCCTTCATCCTGAGGTTTAAGCCACTGCACAAAAACAAACTGTTCATCCTTTAAGGCTGCTTGCAAAAACTCACCTGTCCTCAAAACATTCCATATAACATGAGCTGCCCAATATTATCTCCTTGTTTTACTCAGCGAAGTTGACAGACGTGAAAACATACAGCCAGAATTCCTAGACTTTCTAGGTCTCTAGGAATTCCTAAGAGACTTAGAATTCCTAGGTCTGTACATCAGGGCTTCATTCTTCACTTATCATGTATCTGATTTTGAAAGATGCTGAGCACTCAACTGTAGCTGAATAACACAGTATCTGCAAACACATGTCCAAAAATTGGGTGCCAGAATCTATGCTGGGTGCTTGAAAATGGAGCCACTTACTTTTATGGATAATTTGGGGAGGGTGGAAAAAAGGTTGCTTAAATAATAAGGTCTCAGAGTAAGTCAGTGTTCAAGGCTGGCACGAGACCCTGAAAAATTTCAGCCTGTGAACAATCTCTCACATGATCAGCCACTTTGGCTGCTGTGAAGTGCTGTGGCTGCCCTGAAATTTTGGCCTATGTTAGGTGTGAATTTGGCTCATTTTACCTTTAGTGCCAGTGTTGTGTCACCAGCACTGCTGCCATTCTGCTCCTGGCTGCCTTCTGTCAGTTCCAGAGGATTTTGTTCTTGCCACACCCTGCTCCTGGAGATGGCATGACTTCAGTTCCAGCCTTATTAAAATGGATCCTGCTTCTTCCTTCCACAGGCGGTGCCTGAGTCAGACTTCAGGGGGATGCAACCTTTGGAAATGCAATAATTGATGGTGCAGGTCAGAGTTAGGAATATTGCAACCTCTGCCTTGTGGGATCAGCCAGGGTGTGCATGGAACATCCAGGAGACTGGGTCATTTCCCTTCTGGTATTCCTACAGGGCATGCTGGAGAGACACAGAGTGCTCATTCATAGAGAGACATATTTGCTCCTGTGAATATATAGGTGTATTTCTGAAAAACTGTAAATTTGATTAAGTAACCTTCAGCATATCCAGTCAAAGCTGAAAATCCACAGCCAAAATCTTCAGGTTAGTCTGGTCGACCTGATCTGGGAGAGGCAAAGCTGTTCAGGGAAGGGAGATCACCCTTGCATTTCTGCATACCCACCTGGCCAATGTCAGCAGGGAGCTGCTTCTCGCTTCATCCCAGCCTTACCAGCAGTGGAGAGCTGTGGGCTGGTGTCAGATGCAGTTTTATTAATCTAAGCCATGCTGGCTCAGTGTTGATGGTCCTGCCATTAACAGAGTCAGCAGAAGATTTAGGAGCTGGAAGGATGAATTTTCCTGCACTGTGTGTCTTGGTGAGCACAATGCTGGCTTATTTAAAAGATGAGAGGCTTTGGTTTGGGTTCAGCAAGTCCTTAGCTCCTAGTTTGAGTTTGTAATTTGGAAAAGAAAACTTTGGTTAAATCTCAGCTTGAGTAATTTGATTAGGAGAAACTGAGCATGTGGTGTTTTTCAAAATAGTCTATTGTTTTGGCAGGGTCTGAACTGGAAAAGGGGATCCAATTCCAGCAGAGCATTGAGGTTGCTCTCAGTCCAGCCCCCACACTCTGGATCTTCATGACTTTGATCTTGTTTGTGCTGTCCACAAGTCCTGTGAAGTGCAAGAGCCATACTCCACATACTCCAGGCTGACGTGTCTTGCAGTGTTTCCTCTCACTGGAAAAGTGGAAGTGATGAAGGAATCGTGGAAATCAGAAAGGTCAGAGCAGGGCAAAAAAACTCATGACAAGAGAAGACAGGAAACGGAAGAGGTAAAGGGTTTGGATAGAGAGACCTGCCTCTTTGTAGGTGGTGTGAGGAGAGGCAAGAGGAGACAGAGGAGGCAAGAAGAGGAGGCAGAAGAGGCAAGAGGGCACAGGAATGAAAGAAGTTGGGATGTGCTGCCAAAACCAGAGGTTTTCTGGATAAAGCATTTCCTTGACAAAGACTCTGGAAATTCCCAACTGGTGCTATACAGTAACATGGGGCAGATGAAAATTTTTAAGGGGTGAAAGGGCAAGTGACCTACTGACATGTATCCTAAGTCTGGGCTGAAGGAAGGAATTTTTTGATGGACCTCCAACTCCCAAAACTGAGAGGGCACAGATAAGGTGATGTTTATCTGAACAGTGCCTGTTGTTTTGTGAAACTCTGTAACTCCTTGTTGCATTCTTAGGAATAAAAATTATTATGGTATAAAAAAAGCCATTCAAATTCAGGCCTTAGCTTGTTTTCTTGACTTCATCACATTAATGTATGTTTTGCCTTCAAATCAGGTGTGGCAGTTCCTGTACTCTCATATTCATTATGCTCCTGTCCTCTGCTCTGCTCTTCACTATCATTTTCCTGGTTGAAGACTTTTATTTATGTATGTTTTATATTTATTTAATTTTAACAAATATTTTTAGGTTTGACCTCATCTTCTTTGCAAGCCACTTTCTCCTTCCTGGTTCAGTTATTTACTTAAATAACTGAAAAGAGATAGAAAAACTATCTCTTCTTTTAAAAATCCATTTTCCAGATTGATGCTACATTATATCTACAAACATATGAAGAAAAGTTTTCTCCTTACCTTTCACTTTGTGGCTGTTCATCCAGGTAGCTACAGAGGGGATTTTGCTTCTTTGCTTTGCATGTTCCAGATCTCTGTCAGAAATTCTGAGCATCTTTCACGTGCAGTTTCCTTACCACTGCATTCCACACTAAAGAGTCTCAAATTCCTTGGGGCTTAATTTCTTTTGAAACAAAACATGCATATGCAGTGCAGGCTTATTCTTATTTATCTTCCCACTGAATTTATATGTAAGGAAATTATGATCACACACTCCAAATTTATTTTTGATGGCCACCTGCTCTATGACTTAATTGCTATTTACAGCTAACAAATCTTTTGTAAGTTCAGTGATGGTTTGATGAAGGAATTTGTCATGTCATGCTGAGAATCACAGGCCTGAGGCCCATTATGATGATGAGAGATGATTCACTGGTCCATAACTCTGAAGTTATTTTCCCCATGCCAGCAGAGTTCTTACTGGAGTTTATCTCTTTTAATATTTGCTCTCTCCCTACATATCCAGATATGAACTCAAGCAGTTCGTGGCTGGCACTGAGCTGCAGCAGGGAAAAGCCTCTTTTAGCTTTCTGAGTTCTATCTAAACAACCTGTAACATCATACATGTGATATTAATGAACTGGTTTTATTTTCCTTTCTACCAGCCCTGAACAGCAGAATTTTTTACACCAAGGATGACTGTTATGCTACTGTGTTCCTGGTACTTGCCTGGTGTCTAGTTTACACCTTATGTTGTTTCCTACCAATATCTAGAAGGTGGTTACAAAGATAATGGAGCCAAGGTCTTCTCAATAGTAGCAGGTGATGTATCAAGGGACAGTGCCAACAAGCTGAAACTTGGTATGTCCAGGCTGAACCTCAGGAATGAGTTTTTTACCAGAAGGGCAAAAAAGCAGCATTGGAACAGGTCCCCAGAAAGGTGGCAGTATCTCCACTCTTGGAAGGTTTCCATATTTGGCTGGACAAAATTATGGTGACCTGAGTGAGTCACAGGTTGGACCAGAGACCTCTGGAGTCTCCTCCCAGCATCACTTCTCTGATTGCACATCATGGCTTGAGATTCCCTCTGCTGCCCTGGCCTCACCTGCTTCCCTTAGCTCAACTAGATGGTCCTTTGCCTGCTGCTTTTGTCTGCTGCTGCTTCTCTCCTCACAATGAGTGTATTCTTTCCCCTTGATGTCTAGGCCTCTGCTCATCAAGGCCTACCTCTTATCTGATACCTCTTTGATACCTCTTATCTGTCATCACATAGTGATTTAGCAGGTTTTGATCTCCCTGAGCAGGAAAACAGATCCACAGTGCTCTCCCAGCAGCTGTAGCACCACTGAATGGCTCCCTTGAACTCAATGCCTTCATGGTAAAGCTGTGCTTTGTTGGAATATGTGGTGCCCCTCTGAGAGCATGGATAATGCTGGACAATAACCTGTAGGGCCAGAGGAGCACAGGTGAGTGCAGGGACTCACAGGGTGTGCTGGTAGGTGTGTGTGATCTTACCCTGGAGAGGCAGTGGGAGCATCAGGCAGAGCAGCTGGCCACATCTGACAGCTCATGGCTCCTAAGCATAGCTTCTGCAGGAAGAGTTAATATTCCTTGTGAGGCTTTTCCAAGCAGGACTGAACTGGTGGATGAGGATGGAACTGGGATGCAAAGGGTAAGTCTGTACCCAGATCTCTGAGCTGTGTCTGGTGGTTATCATGGTTTCCTGCAGGTGTGTATCCATGATTTTAGCTGGCCACAGTGAGGGTGAGTTCTGTTACTGTGAGGAGAGGAAACAGACCAGCAGAGAAGCAGCCAGCTTCTCCCTGTGTGTTTGAAAGACAGAGGAAAGGCAGCAGTTAAACACCATCAGAGCTCATCCATTTCCTTTCTCACAGCTTGTTTTATCCCCAGTAACTTCTTCCTGCAAAGCCAGGGCTGAATTGGCAGCTGCTGGTGGCACTACACGCCCACTGGGCTAAAGGGGAGCTGGAGCTGGCTCATGCCACTGCAGAGCAACCATCTTCTTTCCAGCTGAAGAAGGTTTTGCAGGGGAAAAGAAAAAGAAAATGGGAAAAAGAAATCCACTTCAACCTCCAATCACAAAGATAAAGTAGTCTAAAGAGCAAATATGCAGAGAGGTGACTGCTTTCAAACACTGCAGGTTGGGAAGGGCTCCTCGACCCTAGTGGTTGTGCCTCATTTCCCTGCTGCCTCCAGGCTCCCAAGCTTGGTGGAGGAAGAGTTAATAGGTTTAAATGTAGGGGGTTTTTTTCCCTGTAGCTTTGTCAGAGTGAAAATTAAGCAGCTCTGGTAGCCAGTGACGGGCTCCTCCTGCATCCCCACCTCTGTAGTGAAGGTCACCCAGTGAAAACAGGGTCCTCCCAAAGGTGAATGCTCTTCCAGCAAGGAAAATGGTACAGGGTGAGAGGGATCCACTGACAGTTGGTATCCATCTCCCATGCAGAATCCCTGCTGTGTATGGTCCAGGATGGGGAGGAGGTGGACCCTGAGATCCCCACACACAGTTTTATGTGGCCTGGTGAGGGCCCTGCCTTACATCCTGGCTCATGGTCACTCTGTGGCTCTCCAGCAGGGCCAGCACTGCCCTGCTGCTCAGAAAAACCCATTGCAGCAGCCAAGGATGGAACAGGGCTGGCTACAGGTTACCAGGTGGCCAAAAGTCCATGTGGCTGTATCGAAGCTGCTAAGAAGTGGGGACCCATCCCTTGGCTGCAAGGACTGAGCCTGGGAGACAAGAGATGTAGCATTTATTTGTGTGTCCACCCCACAGCACCAGGCCTAGCAATCACCCAGCTGTGTTTGGCCAGTGAGGAAGGGAACTGCCTGGGGGGCAACAAGAGTGCCCTGTCCTCAGGCACTGAAACTGCCCTGCACCCTCCTACCACTGCTCCTAACACCCATCATCACAGGCTGCTCAGCTTCTTTCTCTTGTGGACAGACTTTTGTACTGTGCTATCAATAAATCAATTCCCTGTTTACCTCCTCCAGAACTTCCAAGGGCTCATGTCATTCCAGCAGTGGCATCATTTGAGAGCGATGTGAAGACTAGTCTGACCTGCCCCAACACAGAAATTCCTCTCCCAAACACACATTTCTCCAGGCACTGGCAAAGCTGAGATGGCCCCTCCAACATCACCTCCTGCCTCAGCATCAGCTCAGTCCAGCACAGGCACCAGCCACCTAGAGCTGCCCTGGCAGAGCCCATGTCTGTGAGTGCCCATCTCACCAAGGCACCAGGTAGGCGTCAGGGGCAGAGGGACAAGTGCTTCATCCTCACACCTCATCTACCCACCATGGGGATCAAAACCTCTGAGTCACTCCACATCTTCCTGGTTCCCCATGCTTTCTTTCTGGTGTCCTCTCATACCCATTCTCCCTGTCCTCCTCTACCCTTTCACTTCTTCAGCTTATGTTTAACTCCCTCGGGTTCTGAGGGAACAAACATCTCATTTCCTTCAGGGGAAAAGAGATTTTATGACTGAAGGTGAAGCAATAGAACAAAAGTCTGTAGCAAGTGGGCTGGACCCCAGTGGACAGGCACAAGAAAGCAGCCATGCCCCAAGGAGTTGGGCACAGAGCTGGACCCAATGTTCAGCTGGAGGCTGGAGCTACTGGAGAGCTATAGCAAAAAATGCTTCCCCCTGTTGGAGCTGCTGGAGCTCGCACTCTCCTTGCTGATGTCACACTGCTCCTGTGTCTCCTTCTGACCCAGCAGGGAACAGCAAGCCATACCTGCAGTTTAACGAGTTCTGACACATCAGTGGAGCCAGCACACCTGGCCCTGGGTCTGTGTGGCTTTGGCTCACTTGTTTCCTGTCACATGTGCGACAAGAGCACGCACACGGCCAGCTGCTGCGTTGCTTAGCTGTGACAGCTCGTTGGCTCCTCCACTGCTCCAGGCAACACATCACTGACCCTCCTCTTCCTCTGCAGACCAAGGGACATCCCAAGGCAGGTGGGGGATGTTATTGCTGCTGTCTTCATCACTGACCTCTTCACTGTGCTCAGCAGAAGAACAGGTGGGAGTTTAAAAAGCTGAGCCTCTTCCCTTGTAGTCGAGATGCAGAGAAGAGCATCTGCCTCTGCCCTGCACTGCTGCTTAAGAGAGATGGAGGGCAGGATATCCCAGGATCCTGCAGGGAGAGGCAGGGAGTGAATAAGCTGGAGACTCATTTCTGGTGGAAGGCAGCATGAGGTGATGTTTTGCACTGCTTTGGTCTTACTGCATTTTACCTCTTTTATTGTTTCTCTCTCCTTTTCAGATAAACCATATAAAGCCTCAGCAACGTCAAAGGGCTTCAGAATAGAGGACACCTTTGTGCCACTCACCTGCAGTCCTTTGCCTCCTGTCCCTTGACACATCCTGCTCAGAAAAGCCAGCCCTGTGCAAATATTAACAGAGTGCTTGGTTGCTGTGGGAGAGGGAGGGCTGCCCTTGGTGGAGGAGCTGAGTGACCATTCAGGGATGGACTCACAGAAGAACACATCTTCACCCAGGGAGGGCAGCCTGGACTGCCTCAGCTCCGTGCTGTGTGGCTGTGTTACAGGCAACAGGCACACACTTTTAGAAATGGCTCTTCTCTGGTTTCAGAGAAAAATACATTGCATATAGGTGTGTTTGTATGCCTGCACATATGATGTGGAAGTGCAGGTACATGCATGTATGTGTACATGTTGTAAGTAGATACACAACATGTATGTAGATGTGTACCTGTAGATGTATAGAAGTACACTTGATCAATGCCTAAAAGGCATTAACCAAGATCTTTATGTATTTATGCATTTTACGTGTGAAGCTGAGCATATATGTAGGCAAAAATTGACGTTTCAAAATGATAAATCCTCAAGCAGGGGAAGTTATGGGTTAAACTGATGGCAAATCAAGCAAACAGAAAAATAAGACTCCCCAGGTGAAAGCTGCAATAAAATTTTTATTAATAGACATTTCACTGCTGGGAGTTTACAAGATGAAGAAGATCTGTGTCTCTGTAGTTGTGGAAAAAAAGACAGACACAATTCAGCCCTTTTCTAGCCTAACAGGGAATTTGAAGGTTAAAACTTAGAAATCTTGTATAAAACCAACAGGGAAAAAAAAAAAAAAGCAGAAGGAAAGTATGGAAAGGAGGTATATGGCACACAATAAAAGTGAGAATTTATGAAGCATACAAGGTGATAAGGAGCGTTCAAAATAATCTGGAAAAACTGGATTGCTGCAAGTGCTAACGGCACTTGGAAGCAGTTTTTTTTCAAAATACATTGAAAACTAAGAAATAGCAGTGAGTGCCTAGGCTCTTACTGGGTGGCTATAGGTAAAACTGTTGATAGTGATGACTTTTGATGGAGGCTTCTTGATGCAGAAAAGTTAGTTGTTTGCATACAAAAAGAAATGGATTTGTGTATTCATGCTACAAGAGGATCATAAAAAACTTCATCTTTCTGCAAACTAAGGAAAATTTTAACAGCACCTATTAAGCATGAGTATTTTCAGATCAGTAGCCAAGCAAATTTGCATTTCAAAATCATAGAAATATTTGACTGAGGAGGCAATGGAGTTTGGTATTTAAAAATCCTGGTGTACTAGAGAAATCCCAAGGTCTTGGAAAAACATTTGCCAGTGTCCAGAGACAGAAAGTGAGATGACACCTGACTGTCAGATGGTTCTGTTGTAATAATCATAGGTAAGAGAGTGTGAAGTTATTACAAGTTAGCTAACAGATGCTCCAATAATTAAAATAATTTTCATAATTTAGTATTTAAAAAAAAAGTTGTGAGAAACAAACCTGACTTCATTCTTTGACAAAATAATACATTTGGTTGATAAAAGCACTGGTGCAAACAAATCAAGAAACTTGTAAATTCTGAAGAACAAAAGGATAGCATCTTTATACATCACAATTTGCATTACATGGATTAATTAGCAGCTAACAGGCAAAACTTCATTGTCCAAAAAGAAGCACCAATCACTGCTGAAAATGTGTGTCTCTCTGCAAGAGCTGTGCTGTTCAATAATTGCACCAGGAGACACAACTCTAAAAAACATTGTTGATAAAATTTGCAAATGTCAAGGTCAGTAGCTAAAGGAGAGGGAGTCCTTCAGGTGAGCACAGTGGCCTGGCCAGGTGAACATCCTCAGCCCAGACAGGATGCTCAGTGGTGTTAGTGGAGCCTCTTCAGGTCCTGCCACCACGCTCCCCCAATGCTGTCGATCCTTGAATCCCTCCGAATTGTCTGCCCTGTGGGAACACCTAAGAGTGACCAGGGGTGCAGTGTAGCTGCTGGTGGAAGCAGTTTTTGCTCATATCCTTTCCTCTTCACTTTTGATGCCGCTGTTCTGGCTCAGGACTCACGGAAGCTTTGTGGACGGCCCGCTGGACTCGGACACCCCCGGACACCCCCAGGTGGGAGTGTGACTGCTGGCTGCCGTGCAGACAGCGAGGAAGGACAAGCTGCCAAGAGCAGGAGCCTCGCTGGCAGCCACTGGAGAAGTCACCGTCACCTGTGACCGACAGTGCGGAGTTGAAAGCCCAGCAAAGCCTGAAGCTGCAGCACCCACCCAGGGAGCAGCCGCCCACGCGGCTCTTTATTATCCTCAAAGCCTGGAGAGGGTCCAGAGCAAAATGACAGGAGCAATTAGGAAGGTCAGACAACGCCTGACAGGGGACACTCTGAGCCATTACTCTGGTCTAGCTAAACCAGTATCTCTCAGTCACACCACAGAAAATGCAGACTGCTGGTGGCACCATCGCCTGCAGAGAAAGGCACAGTGAGAATCAACCACTGCGAGTTTTGTGTAGGCACGTTCACAGCAGAATAAGGGCATCACATCCCCAACAGTGAGGATGACTGTCCTAGCTAGCAGTCAGTCAAAGGGGTAGACTGTCTTTCAAGGTGTTCAAATAAAGGTCAGGATAGTTTTTTTCAAGCTGTCCTTTCGTAACAACAATAAAATTTTTAAAAAATTAATTACATCAGTGAAAAGAGGCACTGGGTAAAATTCCAAGGCCTTCGTTACACTGGAAATGAGAGCTGGCAGTTTGTCTGCCTTTTTGGCCCATAAACTGACTTGGAAGGAAGGAAAAATAATGGAGATATGGAAGAAATGCATTAGAAGTGGCCTCCTCATAAGGAGAAATGTACCATGGCATTTGATTTTGTTTGTCTACCTGCTCTCTGATACTCCCCACTAGAGTCTGCAATTACTGCATCCTTGAAGGTCTCAAGCTGGATTTAAATCACAAAAACAAGTGAAGTAGATACTCTGAAGCAGAAAAAGTAATACTCACTGATAAACAAGGTGACCTTGTGCTTAACAGCAATATTCATTCCATTTTAAATATAAAACACTTATTACAGAAAATGTCACTGAGACTAAGAGTGCATCAAATATAAACTTGATTGCATTAAGAAGAGAAGAATAAATAATATTAGTCCTTCAGCTTCTCTGGGAGACAGCCACACTGCCTTCCAAGGTCAAATGTGCCGTGGCCAAGTGCCACATGGCATCACTGCCTGGCCACGTGGATCACAGAGCAGGAATCTGGTCATCATCTGATTAGCTGCTGGGCACACCAGACCACTGTAAGGCACACTGTGTCAGTGCAAATAAATATTAAATGTAGGCATTTAAAACTAACTCTTTTGTAGAATTGTTGGATATAGGATACAAAATTTTGCACGTGTTTTGTCAACCTGCAAAACAAAAGATTAAGTTCTTTGCACTTGAGCCAACAAAGATTACTTGGAGGCTGTGGCTGCATTGTTTGGTGGATATGGACAAGCCAGAACACCTAAGGTGGTATTAAAAGAGCAGATATTTTTCAAAGAATAAAGCAAAGATCACGATTATGTTTTCCCCATAGGTTCCACTTGTTTGATTACGCCTCTGCTCATTCAATTTTAGTTAGCAAAATATATTCAGCAGTTTAACTACATTGGTTTAGAAGCACTTTATGAACAGAGCTGAAGCTCAGCTGCCTCCAAGAAAGCATACACTGACCAGAGGTAAATCATTTAAATGAACTGTGTTTGTTTCAACCTCACGTTATATCACAACCACACATTCTGCAGTGCTTCCAAAGCCGTGGGCAGCACAGGTACGGCAGCACAGGCACCGTGTTCAGCTAAAGCCCTTTTCTGGAACTTGGCAGACACAAGAACAGGAGAGGCCACTCCCAACCCTCCAGGTCAGTGTGCTGGCCCCCACCAGCCACGCACCTGCCACCTCTGTGACACTGGAATTTAGTGTACGTGCACCACAGGAAAGACGCGGCTTACCAAGGATTGCTTTTTAAGCCGTAGAGATGTCACTCCAGAAACATGTGAGAATGCTGGACGGAGCTCTGAGCAACCTGGCCCAGTGAAAGGTGACCCTGCCTAATGGATTGGGACTAGATGATCTCTAAGGTCCCTGACAACCCAAACCATTCTCTGGTTCTTGGCATCTCTGAAAATGTCAGAAGCCTTGAGAGTTGTGCTCACCCTCACATGTAATTGCCAAGCTCATCACAGATCAGACTGTGAAGAACCCTTTATTTGTTCTGAAGGGTTACAAGGATACAACTCCCTGAAGAGTACAAAATGCTGACAAAAGACATGTCCTCACCAGTGCTGCATGTTTGCTTCTCCTAGTGACACCAATCTTCTGCATCGAACAGTCTCTCTGACGTGTCCTTCACCCAGACTTCAGTAACATGAGCAGTGATAAGCTACAATGGACAACAAAGGGCCTGTAACATTTCATATTCTCTGCCTCTCAAAAAACCCACAAACAGAAACCACACACCCAAAAAAAAAAAAAAAAAAAAAAAAGGAACAAAAGGAGAAAGAAGAAAAGAAAAGGATCAGTCTTTTTATGTCTCAAGGCCTCCAGCTCTGAATTGTGTCCCAGACAAAACACGGGACTCATGCTTCCCTCCAGAGCATGATGTATAACATTAAGTCAGTCCATCTCCCACCCACTGCAAAAACATGCTCCTCCTCCCAGGTCAGTTGAAAATTCCACTTCTCCCAGCACACCCAGGTGCGTTCCCATGCATTTCCTTCAATGAGTGATGAGCAGATGCTGAAAAATGGCAAATATTCTCTCAGGATGAAAATTAACTGAGAAGTTCAAAAAGCCCGTCTGGAGTGGACAGGGCTGATTTCAGGCTCCAGGAGCAGCAGCAGTTGGCAGCAGCTCCTGGTGAGGAGAGACAGCAGAGGCATGGAGACCATCCCCACCCATGTTCCCAGGTAGGCTGCAGCATTGGGAGGTCCTTCTCCTGAATCAGGAAAGGAGAAAGGAGAGGAAAGAGACACAAACACATCCCTCGGTCACTGCTCCTGTCCCCTTCACCAGGAACTGGGTCAAAGCACCTGGACCACCACATCTCTTATGTCCTGCAGCAAGAACCAACCACTCCACAAGTCCTGGCAGGTTCCAGTACCACAGGCAGCATTCATCCAAGCATGCATCCAAAACTTCAGGAGGTGGACCAGGGCACACATACCGTCACGTTGGCAGAGGACAGTATGGATGTCCTGCTGGGGACATAAGAACCATGGAGTAGTGTGCCAGGCTGCACCAGACCCTCTTAGTCTCTAGCTGCACTAATCTCTCATCCTTTTTATTCATCTGAAGCCCAAACAAGCCCCAGAAACTGTTCCACCATCTGCCCCTGGCCAAACAGGGGCGTCACATTCAGTCCTTTCTCCTCCTGAGGCACCACGCTGGGGGTAGACATTGGGTTACACACTGCTCAGAGCAGTTTCAGCCATTTTACTCCAGAGATCCTTTAAGACTCTTGGACAAGTGCCATTGCTCCCAGCAAGTTGTTACTGTTTGCTTTGTCAGTGTGTAGAACAGCCTTTTCCGGCAGCCGCTTCAGTTTCAGACACGTTGGCTGGCAAACCCCACCCTGCTGAAGAATGGGTTCTGCCACCCTGACCTCATCACTCAGCGCTTCACACAGGCTGCAGAGGTGTCTGTGATGGCCTTATCTCCCCTGGGCACTCCCTGCACAGCCTGATCACTGTTTTGCCCTTCAGAACATCTGGCAGGTGTCTGATGCGTTTCAAGAGAGATCTGTTAGCTTTGATTCCTTTTCCTAGCTGTTCCTTGTTTGACCCGGCTTACTGCCTTTCTATATGCAACATTACAAAGTTTCTCTAGTTTTCCAGTTGTAGACAACCCCAGATGCTTTTTGGAACTTCTCTTATCCCACTGGACAATTGTTTCTGTAGCCCGCAAGAAAAGGTGTTCACCCCATTTTTCAGCCCATGAGCATGCCCAGTGACTGAGGACGGCAAAGAGTGACAGGAGTGAATTCAGGTGAGGGAAATGTGAAAGGGGTGACACTTCAGGACACACAGCAGAAAACAGTTGGGGCAGGTGCTGTTATAGATCATCAGTGCTGGGCACTGGCATGTCACAGAGAGAGGGTGAGAGAGGAGTAAGAGGGAACAGCAGCACTGCCCCAGCAGGTGGTGGTGTGGTGACAAGAGGAGGCAAAAGGGGTTAGGGACAAATGAAGGGTAGTGGCAGAGGGCTCTGTGGGGTGGTAACACTGATTTCCCACCATATCCAGGTGCAGCTTGCAGAGAAGGAGGGCACAAGTTTCTTCTCTTTTTGAGTTCATTCACTAGTGTTCTTTCCATTCAGTTCCCTCTCCCTCCCTTGTTTTCAATCCTACTTTTTATAATTTTCTTTTCCATCTTTTTAAAACAGTTCTGAAGCCCTGTGTTTGCTTAGTATTGGTTTCTTTACAAATTGCTGGTTTTCCCTTCTTTAATATTTCTGTACATACCTAAATCATCCTCACAGACCCATCATCCCATGAAATACCATCAACATTTTATTAAGTCCTTAGCATGAAAGATCAATTGCCTCAGCTGATAAACATGCACATCCTCATACCAGGAGGAAATACTTTGAGATTCTATACTGGCAGGGGCTATGAAAGACAAAAAGCCTGAGACCCCTTGAAGTGGACCATTTTTCAAGGTACAGAGGAAGATGCTTTCTCTAAAAAAACAACCTATGTGTCTCACTTGATGAAAACCCCTGCCCAACCCCAAAATTCGCCCAGGAGTACAAACTCCTTGGTACGTGAGATGTATCTGAAGCAGCTGAAATCTTGATATAGAGTTAAAAGAAGAAATGACAGAATGGGACAGTGACTATAATGAAGAAATCTCACTCTTCTCAGTATCACTAGAAGTAGTCACATGGCTTGACTAGGATTCACGTTTTGTTGGCCAACCTTTTCTGCTTAAAAGAAAGAAACAAAAAAAATTAATATATGGATCCAGATATTCTGAGTCCTACAGAGGGCAAACCTCAGATTACTTCATTATAAAAACTGAGACAACACCAAAGAGTATCTTTTTACCTGATGCTTCACTTGAATTTATCAAGCTAAACCTTGAACAAAATTTAGGTTCTTTGCCTCCTGGGTCATTCCAGACCTTTCAGACCATTTCCAGACCATTGCGTCACTGCTAGCCTGAGATCTTGCGAGGGAAGACATAAAACCTCTCAAGCAGAAGAATGAATTGAACATTGGAACAAATAAAAGGGAGACTGGAAAGTGGGGGTGATGCCTTCTGCTCCTCCTTTTGAGAAGGGTGTGGTGGGAGGTGCTCCCTTGAGCCATTTGGCTATGAAATCTGGCCTTGCCCATAAAAGAATCAGGACTTATAGATTGACTTTTCTTCTTAAGGGCTTAATTACATTTGGATTCCCTTTTCAAGGGTATAGGTTTTGGCTTGTATTCCAGAGGAGAGATCACCATCAGCAGAGCCGAGAAGCAGGAGCAACATGAAACCACTGGGATGGGAGTGCCTGGGAAGGGCATTTGGAGAATCGCACGAGGCAGTGTCAAAAATCAAGCTGAACATAAGCAAGGCTGTCCTGTCACCAGCTCTGGTAAAGCTGCAGGCAGGCAGCAGGGAGCACCTGTGTCCACCGAGCTGTGCCGAGGCAGGTGCTGCCTTGGGCTCGCAGGGGACCAGCCCCAGCCCTGCCATCTCTCTTGGCTGGGGAGCAGCAGCTGCCAGATGAAAAACTGGTCTGAGGCGGCTGCTTCTGCCTCCAATCTCCAGGAACAGGCAGGAGAGATCAGGAAAGGGGTGGGGACAGAGAGCCAAGGAGTCAGGTGGCTGTGATAATGGTTATATTGTTCGGGCTGGAATGAGGAAATTGAAGATTTCACCTAGGGAGAGCAGGGGAGGGTGGGGGGACGTCAAAGAGGCTCCATCTTGATTGCCCACTTATTAATTGCCCCTCAGGACAAGGCAGATGCAGAACCAGTCCTATAGGTTTGCTGGCTGCTGTTCCAGCCTGGACTGTCCACCCAGCTTCCAGATGTGTGTTAGCTTAGCTGCACCAGTGGGTGGGAATTTTGATCTGGCCATTCCCACACTTGGTCCCATAGCAGCAGGACTGGAATGAGATCAGTGTCTCATTCCAGCTGTGGATCTGGCTGAGAGATCCTCCATGAGGGAATGTGCAGCAGAGGTAGAGCTTGGTGGCTCTGATTCTCTCATGCAGGACAACGGGTCACACGTAATGAAGATGGCAGCTGGCTTGGACCAACAACAAAGTTGTGTGGCTAAAGAGTCTGGTCACTGGGCTTCTTCAGCACCCTGCCTCATACACCACTTCCAAGAAACAATATCCCTTACCCTGAAATATGGATGACAGATGGGAGTCAGCTACATTTTTCAGAAGCTAATTCAGGTTTGCCAGATGAGTCTTCTGGGGTCCACTCACCTTGACTTCATTCTCCTAGGAAGAGAGACTGGGTTCCCTCCACCCAGTCTCCAGCAGGACTTTCTCAGTCCTACAACATTTTATTTTCATGATTCTGCCCAGTAGTGTCCCATCTTTCATGCTGAAAGGTACAGATAACACACAGAGCTTCAGCTTTCCCCTGGGGCTCCCTTTTGCTTCACCAGAGTGGTTCTCTGCAGCCACGGTGCTCCTACAAGGTACAAATGAAGACATGCACCGAAAATCTGCCTCCTGGGGACATGAAAGAGTGGAATTGTGTACATGGACATGCTCCTGCTGCTTATTTGGGACAGACACCACTGCTGCCTGGCAAGTTACATCAGTAGCAAGACAGAAGGCATTCAACAGCCCAGTAGATTTGTCTGCAAATCCCTGATGGCTTTTTGATAATGATCCTCTTTGGAGATCACCACCTCTGCCCCCAGGGAGTCCCTGCACCCCTAGGGAAACACCTCCCTGCTGAAGACAGCAGCCATTCAATGTGCAGCCTCACATCCACCCATCTTTGCCACCTACTGTGCTGGGGCTTCTTTGGCCAAACAAACTTACAGCAACATCCATGATGCTATTCCTTGCCTGTTTGGATCATTAGTTTTAATGCAGAAAAATATAAGCAGCTGCAGGTCATCCAGAAATAATCCCAAAATAATCACTTCATTGTGATTATTTTGCTTTTGCTTTGTAGCAGAAGGAAAGTACAATTGCATTTACAGATATACGAAAGAATTAAATGGATCAAAGGTCTCACAAGTAGTTCAAAAACATGTATAATTTGTTACACTTGGAATCCATACCATAAAGGGAGAGATTTTTCTTTGGGTTGGTTTTTGGTTGTGTTTTTTTTTTTTTCCATGACAGCAGGGACAGTAGCAGTGTGTAGAAAACAAGCTTGTTCTATTTTAAAATGTTATGTGCACTACAGATCATTATCAAACTCCTACCTGGGCAGATAATGGACGTAGCTGGTAAGGAAACATTTCAAATTTGGTGCCATAAAGAGTGATTCATGTTTACTCAAAGGTTGTTCAGTAGCAATAAAAAGCAATCATGCATTCAGAGCTTGTGAAGATGAAATATACAGAAGCACTGCCCAAAACAACAGGGCGCTTCCCATTTCACAAGAAAAGGAACTAGTGACATGGATCTTCTCAGCATAAAGCTCCTTGGATTTAAAATGTTGTTAGAGGCGGAGTAAATATGATGAACCAAAACCTCCAAAGATGATTTGTAGTGCCTGATGGAAGATCTTTCATTCTGTTGCAAGACTTGGGATTTCAGAAGACAAATTATCCCATAATTGCTGAGCCTGAATGGCAGTGATGGTAAATAACCATCACTGTCAAAACCAGTTCCATCAGGTGTGACTCACCTTGATAGGTCAATACCTCTGGATGGAAATATCCAGAAAGTTGTGGATGGGCAAAATGCTCAGAAGACTCTTGTGTGAGGAAAGCTCGAGGGAGGAGTGAACCTAATCACCTAAATGATCAACAGGAGTTGCTTTTGCAAACTGCACCAATAACTCCTTACCCCTGTCTTCTGTTTCAGTGCAGTGTGCCTGAGGAAAATTGTACCATTTATGACTGACAATCTGGGTCAGAAAATGGTCACTTCAGTGATCTACTTCATGTACACACTAAGGAAAAAAAAAAAAACCAGCACAAAAACTGGGAAGATGTAAGTAATAATTGAAAAAACCCAACCCTGAAGAGTTAGCAAATTCTGATCATCTTCATCTTCTTCTTCATCTTCTTCTTCATCTTCATCTTCTTCTTCTTCTTCTTCTTCTGATGGAGATTGAGACTGGCAGCTAAGCTGGCAACAGTCTTGTCTGCATTGTCTCTAAAGTATTTGAGGAATCAAGTGATAATTGTGTTTGTAGCAATGTTAAAGATAAATTTTTGGTCCTTTTGTGCATTGGCAGTCGATCTGCAGCACACCTGTGTGACCATGGGGACACAGGCACTTTTACAGAGCCACGGCCAAAGGTGATATTCGCATGACTGAAGCAACTGGAAGTCACCTCAGGGCTGATACCTGCTCCAAGGTGTGCCCCAGCAGCAGATAACACATAGCAGCCGAGCAGCACACTGGGGGGACAAAGAGGGAAAGGGGATGCTCAGAGCACAGCTGTCACGGCCACTGGAAATGGTCAAAGGGCCAGTAAATGGCTTTTTAATTCTTAAAAAAAACCCCAAACACATGAGCAAAGTCTTCTGAAAATAGATTTAGATGTGTATGTGTATCGAGAGATACACAGATACATGGGTATTATCATTATCTGCTATTCTTGTCCAAATCTGGTCAAAAGGCCAAAAGTTCTCCCAAACAACATGGTGATGGAAATTGTCAGCTATGGCAAAATGCTGAGAAAATTGCTTTAGACTGTCATTTGGATACAGCAAATCAGTCCAGATATCTGAAGTCTTAATTATTCCTCAAGTCAAAAGAAAAAAATGTAAGTTACCTTTGTCTCACACTAACAAAGAGGACCGTATTTCTGAAGTAATTTGCAAAGATCTATTGAAGACAATTTGAAATCCTTTTACATATTGTGGAAATCAGAGAATGCCTACAGGTTACCAAATTTGTCTGTAGTTGCTAGGTGGGTCCTTTTAACTTAAATGAGTATAAAGCATACTCATTTACAAAAAGGCATTTTGAGGGACAAAATAACTTTTGTTACTCCAGCAAGACAGAGTCACAATTCCAGTAAGAGAGAGGTGGTACTGGAAGATTAGTCCATTAGTGTAACAGTAATTTCAGGAAATTGTGATAATAAAAGTCACACAAGTTTCTCTCTGTGAAGCAACTGGATTAGGTTCCACTGGTAATTGTAAGCACCAATGCTGCATAATTCCCAGTCTCCAGGTCTGTCTGAGCACATGAAACGTGCAAGTGGCACAAGTCAGAAGAGCTCACATTCCTCCACTAAGTGACATTTCCTACTGGCACAGCCCAAGATGGGGTACTAACGGTGGACACAAGACTGACACTGAAGATGGTGGCATCAAAAGCCCACTTTATTGCTAAAGCCAGGCTTTTCGAGCAGTTAGCTGGTTATCAGTTTACACAGTTTTAAGGCACAACAAGCCCAAGTCAACCAATCACCAGACAGCACAGTGATGTGAACATGCAGCAGTCTCCGCAGCACATCCCTCATGTCCCCATACCCTTATTCCAGCTGAGTCCCTCTCCCATAGTCCTCTTCTACTTAGCCAAAGTAGCAGGCCTGAGCCATGATTTCACAAGGGCAACAAGGTCCTTATTTCATCAGGCTTCTCCTAAACAATTCCCCCTTTTCTGCTTTCTATGCAAAGGGTTTGTGTACCCTGATGTTAAAACAGTTTGCACTTGTAAGGCTATTATCTTATTAAAAGTATTACTGGTGATCTGCTGGACACAGGATAAGATACATGGAATACAGATCACAATCAATAAAAACCCATCAAATACAACCATGCCAATGATAAAGAGACTCGCAGCATAGAAGAACAAAACTATAACGTCCAAGGTCTCCTAGGAAGTGGAAATAAATGGCTACTGTTCTAAAGGTCATATGGTTGGACTTCAGGGGCCATGCTGTTTAGGCAGGAGGAAGTCCATTAGCTGGAAATGTTGCCTTTGACATCACTGAATGTCTGTTTGGAAGCCTGGAACAGGGAATGACTGCAGAAGGTTAGTAGGAACACAATACCATGACGATGACATAAGGCCTCTGTTGGCAGGCGGCCCCTGTAGGTCTCCAGACACAGTCATGATTTGGCAGTCCTACTTCTGCTCCTGCCTTGGCCACGAGAGCTGGCTGCTGATTAGGTCACTTTTCTTCTCATTGGGCCTCCTCCTCTCGGAGGTGAAGGATGTTTGTCCAGACGAGCAGGCAGCCACCTTCGACCCGGTGGCAATTAAACACATGCCACATCCCCTAGGTTAGTCAATCTGCTGGGCCTTGCCATTGCACATCCAATTGGGAATCTTTATGTAGAAGCTTTTAGAAATTGGTTCTGTACATGCAAATCTTCAGAGCAGTATTGCTCTGCTGGGGACTACATTTGACGATTTGTTTTCAAAACTCCTAGTGTAAATATTGCATTATCTAAATGTTCTTGCAGAGCCGTATGCCTTTTTGGGGGTTTTTTTGCAACATGCACATTTCTCACTATGAACATGAAGGCAGCATAAAAGTAAAACAATACACATGGTAAAGCAACAAACTCACACTAAGCAGACATAGGCAAGGAAATGCACTAAATCACTAGCACGCAAGAGACAGGATGGTAATTAAAAATGATACATTATCAATTCCCTAAATACCGTACTGTCACCCACAGCCTGCAACAGCTGACAAGCCTCGTTTTTAGTGAGGACATGAAGAACCATTCCCAGGTAAGATTTCCAAGTTCACTTTAAAAGAAGTGTCATGAGCCCAAACTGGCAAGTCAAAGTGTCTGGAGTACTGTTTTTACGCAGAAAACACCTGGGTTTGTCAGTGTACTGCCCGACCAGGTAGAGCCATGGCTTGGCCACAGCCAAGGCCTTAACTAGAAGGGTCTCCATAAAATACCTTAAAAACAAGCCTCTCCATAATAGCAGCTGGGAAAGTTTCCTAAAATGATGGATGTCTTGCAGATAGTTATACAAAGATACGTTAAAGTTCGTAAAGCAGCCAACTTTGTCATATATCCTCAGTTAAACAGTATCTTATGGACAATGCCTGTCATAAAAAGTCAGTGAATTCATGTTATGACATTAAAACAGAATAAAAGTTAAAGAAAGAAACTACTAAACATCTTACAACTATTAACAGTCATGATCTGGAATTGTTACTCATTCTTCAGTGTTACCTATGGAAGATAAAACAGCAGCAATTGTTAAAAATAATTATGTCAATTAATCAGTGTGAAACATTTACATTCACAAAATCCTTGATGAAATTAAGGATTTAAGAAACCGTATCTTCACATATTTTACACAACTTATCATTATCATATTATATTTTTTAACAGGTGGCTACTAATGTTTCATCAGTTATTTCAGTTGCGTTTATCTTATCTCTATAACAAAATAACTGTATCTTGTAATTCAAATGAGCAGACATTAACAGAAATTAATCTTAACAGAAATTAGCAGAACTTAAATTCAACAGAACCTTAACCTGCAAGAACTTAAATGTAACAGAACTTCCAAGTAACAACATGCAGGCAAACAACTGCTTTGTAACTGAAACAGCAGTAACATGGATTTACTGGAGAGATTATAATGGTGTACCAAATATGTTGTCATTTAATGCATTCGTAGCGAGGATTTTTCTGGTGTAAGTAACTCTGTGCTAGAGTTTTGGGTTTTTTTGTTTTATTTTTAAAGTGCAGCTTTACTCAGAAAAATGACAACAGTGTAGTTTTGGGCAAATTGCCCTGCAAACCTGCAGCTTTTTGAGATTGCCTGTACAATAGATTTGAGCTTGGCCTTATAAAGGTCAATGGGATATAAATATTCAAGGCTAAAACAATAAGAACTTAGTTATATAATAATGCCATGAGTTTTACACAAGTAGCTTGGTTACTTTAGTGGGTGTGTAAGACTGATAAACTGTTTTGATACCACAAAATTCACAATAAAATTACCTCATTAAAGCTGCGAGGTAAAAAGCAAACCGGGATAAGTTCGTCTGCCTTTGCAGAGGAGTTTCACATTGTAATTATAACTAAGTCTTGAACAGCTACTGCAGATAAAGTTAAAGGTTTGCCTGGAATGTGAGCAAAAGAATGTCTAATTTACGACTTGTGCCAACTGCAGGCTTGAAAGCTAATTGCTGTTCCATTAACATCGGCCTAAAATATCTGCAAGGAGGGATCCCCCGAATTTTCTAAGGAGGCACTGTATCTTACAAATATGATCCTTCTCGTTCACAAACTGAAACATTATGCATTTGCAAATATTTTTCCAGGTATGTAAGTTTTTAATTACCGTGGTAATAGCTAACACCATTATAACTTAGCAAAGAATCAGTGTCAATTCAGTTCAATCAGACCTCAAATCAAAATTCCTGAAAAGGGAGCACACACTCCACAGGGCAAGCTCCACCAATCATGCAATATATCAGTGTCTCTGCCAAAGAACCCAGATCCTGCCATGCCATATGCATCTCGGTAAGTGCTAGGCAGGGTGGCTGTACCATCCGGGGGCTTGAGAGGGGACGGGGGAGCTCTGACAAGTTGGGGGGATTCAAGCCCAGGGGATCCAGGTCCCAGAGCGAGTGGTGACCCATCAGTGCCATCCCAGACACGGAGGTGGCCACTGTGGCTGCAGGGCCTGATGCTACTGTGGGGCTGTGCCATGGGCAGGGGGATCAACCCATTTTCCAGGATCCTTGTCCTGGATCCATGCCGAGTTCATTATCTGTATCTGTCTAGGACTTCCTGCTGCAGCTGCACACAGGAGTTTTTAACATCAAGGACTCTCTCATCTAGGAAAAAGGTACAGGGTTTTCTAACCTGCAATAAAAGCTGCTCCAATGTTGAGAAATGACTATAATATCTGTAAGGGTCTGCATTGCCAAGCCGCTGTCCATCCCGTCATTGCAATCCAGCATCCCCGTGCTTTGGGTCTGCGGGGCTTTGTTGTTGGCCACAGAACTCTTCCTCACTGTAATCCTACCTCCTGTTGTTCGTAGGCAGAGGAAGATAGAATGAGTTTTGCAAGGGGTGGTATTAAACAGAGGAGCTCTCATGAGTTGGGCAGTGACGGCGGCAGCAGCAACCGCTGCCTCTCTATTGACTTTTAATTGCAGCAATGAGTCCCGAACCAAGCCCCACATCGTTAGCCATCTTCTGGCTATTTCATCCCCCTTTGTAGCTGCTTCCCATAACACTCACCCTGCTTTCTCCTATGTTTTGACAAAAAAAGGCAGTCTGTACATCCACTCTCACCCATTTCTTTTGCACCAAATGAGCAAGGTGCGTAGCGCCCTCATATTTGATGCCTCTGTTCTGTAATATTCACAACAGAATGTTCAAACCAGATTTTTCTTCTGCTGATATTTGAGCCCCCATGTCTCTGTTCCCTGTCATTCACCTGGAGTCAGGTGTCTCTGCTTTCTTACATCGTTCAGACTTTCAGGCTCTCAGGTCCGCCTGTTTTGCTTGACTGAGCTCCACCGCTGGCTGCTCAGGTCTGCAGTCCTGACCCTAACATGTCCAGGATCACCATTTAATGATGCACACAAGAGTGACACTGAAGATGGTGGCAAGCATCAAAAGCCCACTTTATTGCTAAAGCCAGGCTTTTCGAGCAGTTAGCTGGTTATCAGTTTACACAGTTTTAAGGCACAACAAGCCCAGGTCAGCCAATCACCAGGCAGCACAATGTGAACATGCAGCAGTCTCTGCAGCACGTCCCTCATGTCCCCGTACCCCTATTCCATCTGAGTCCCTCTCCCATAGTCCTCTTCTACTTAGCCAAAGTAGCAGGCCTGAGCCATGATTTCACAAGGGCAACAAGGCCCCTATTTCATCAGGCTTCACCTACATACAACAGGGTATGGAGCTGCATGGACTGTCGGCCCAACCCAGGACACTTCTAATCATGGAATGGTTTGGGTTGGAAGGGACCTTAAAGGTCATCCAGTTCCAACCCCCCTGCCATGGGCAGGGACACCTTCCTCTAGATCAGGTTGCTCAAAGCCCCGTCCAACCCAGCCTTGAACACTTCCAGGCATGGGGCATCTACAGTTTGTGTGGGAAACCTGTTCCAGTGCCTCGCCAATCTCACTGTGAAAAATTTCTCCCCAACATCTAATCTAAACCTACCCTCTTTCGGTTTGAGGCCATTCCACCTCGTCCTGTCACGACATGTCCTGATAGACAGTCCCTTCCCAGGTCTCCTGTAGCCCTGTTAGATACTGGAAGGCTGCAACAAGGCTTCACTGCAGGCCCCGCTTCTCCAAGCTGAACAACCCCAATTCTCTCGTCACAGCCTGCCTTCACAGGAGAGGTGCTCCTGCCCTCTGATCATCTTTGTGGCCTCCTCTGGACTTTATCCAAAACGACCGTGTCCTTCCTGAGTTGGGTGCCCCAGAAGTGGATGCAGTAATGCCCCGAGGGAGCTGCATTTTTAATAAGCATTTGACAATATTAGTCCTTTCACCTCACACCACCTGCTTTTCGCAAGTTTTATCTTGATGAAAGTTCAAAATTAATTTACTGGATATACAATTAAGTTTAGAACTGCAGGGGAAACTATGCTTTTGTTTTGCATTGCTCTTCATCACGGGACAGGGCTAGCGGAACGCTCCAAATTGTGGCTGTAGGTTTATAACAAGCACCTGTCACAAGGCCGTTTCTGGCACACTGACACTTAACTGCTGGCCTCAAAAGTGTACTGCTTGCCATTTTCAAGCATGGGATTTTGCAATATGAAGAGGTGAAAGTGGCTGAGTATTTTGAGTCACTAACCAAACCACAGCTAACTCAACAAGGATCAAAATTCAGTAACCAAAGACTCCGAACAAGGACTTATCTGAAGGAGGTAACCAGAAAGAGAAGAAATAAGTGAAAACTTCAGAGACAGCTAGTTTAAAAGAAAATCATTGGGAGAAAAGATTGGTAAAGGAGTTTCACGGTTATAATGACAGGAAAGTGTTTGGGACTTCTGGTCACATTTTGCTAAGGGTGTTCATTTCCGTGGTCCAAGGAAACACTGGAAGGCTTTGGGTAATGCCGGGAGGCCTCGATTTCCCAGGCACAGCTCAGCAAAACAAGTTCCCACTCATGGTTGGGCCAGGCAGTTACGGACACAAAAGATTTCTTTAGTTATGGCCCCAGCAAAGGCGATGCGGTAACTGAGGTGTATCACTGACTCGCCCGCAGCCTTCTCTGTCCCAGCTTCATCCCCCTCGCAGATCCCACCCGAAACTCGCGACTTTGCCCTTGGAAAGCACAATTTGGCGATGAAAGCCAGGCCCCCGCCGCCGGCCGGTGGCAGGGCAAGGTCCCAGGGGGGACGGACCGCGGGGGTTCCCGGCCGGCCGGCGCTGCCTCGGGGACCAGCGCTGCCAACTTTCTTTCTGCATCGCCTGGGCTCGCTGGGACGCCGCGTCCCCGCCGGAGGGGATGGCAGGAGGAGGTGCAGGCTGTTCGGCGGCCGTACCTGGCCGGGGCCGGGCTCCCCTCGGGGGCCCGGGGGGCCCCGCTGCCCCGGGAGCGCTTTGACCCCGCCGGCACCGCCAAGGTCACCGCCCCGACGTGTCCCCTGTCCCCCGGCCGCCGCTGCCCCGCCGCCGACACTTGAGAGTTTAAAGAGGCTTTTCTTCCCCGGGAGCGGCGCCTGAGGGAAGGGGAAGGGGCAGGAGGGGGCAGGCAGGAGGGACAGGCGGGAGGGGCGGGGAGAGGCTGGCAGGGCAGGAGCCGGGCGGGGTGCTGGCTCCAACTGGAAAGGAACCGGTCCCAGCCCAGCCGGGGAGGCTGCGGGAGAGCCGGCAGCGCTGGGCAGAGCACGCCGGCCCCGGCCCCGGCCCCGGTCCCGGTCCCNACGGGAGGACTCGGAGGGGGACCTGCAGCCTGGGCGGGGGTCAGGGAGGAGAGGGTGAGAGCAGCGGGGCTTGGGGAAGATGGTGATGCAGAGCCGGTTTGTGCAGCGGGCATGGCTTCCCGGAGCCACAGTCCTGCTGGGCGACTAATTCTGAGTTTGTGCTGTAGAGTGGGTCTGTGAAGGCAGGGAAGATGCCAGAAGGGGAGAAAATGGGACAATGTAAGCAAGAAGAGGAGCAGCAGCAGAAAGAAGAGGAGCGGGAGGGTCTCATCGAATTCTACAGTTCCTACCAGGAGCTATTCCAGTTCTTCTGCAGCAACACAACCATCCACGGGGCTATCCGCCTGGTGTGCTCCAAAAAGAATAAGATGAAGACAGCCTTCTGGTCAGTCCTCTTCTTTCTCACCTTCGGCTTAATGTACTGGCAGTTCGGGATCCTCTACAGGGAGTACTTCAGCTACCCTGTCAACCTCAACCTCAACCTGAACTCCGACAGGCTGACTTTCCCGGCCGTGACGCTGTGCACCCTCAATCCGTACAGGTAAGAAATAGACTTGCAGAGGTGTTGACTGCCTTGACTGTGATGGGTGCAGGATAAAAGCACCTACTCTGGTTCTCCTGGTGGTCCTCGACTGCTCGCTGTTGTCGCTGTGCCGGTGGAAAGGATGCTTTCCTGAGGCCTTTGCTGCTGCGGGGTACTCACAGTAAGGCATGTGAGCTTAGGCAGCTCTGCTTGGTGGTGTATTTAGCAGGCTTCGATGTAAACTGCCACAGGGCTAGAGCAGATTTACTTCTCTCCTGCAAGATAGCCTCCAGCAAGGGGTTAGATTTACAGCTGGTGGCAGGAATCACCCCAGCAAACTCTGCTGCATGTCTTATTCAGAGCTGTTTGTGTGCATCCAGCCCTAAACCTGCTGGTCTTCTCTCCCCCCGTACAGATACAGCGCCATCCGAAAGCAGCTGGATAAGCTGGACCAAATCACGCAGCAGACACTGCTAGACCTCTATGACTACAACATGTCTCTGCCACAAAGAGACTGGTCCACGTCGTCCACACAAAAGCGTAGCTCGAGGAGCCTGCTCCATCACGTCCAGCGCCATCCTTTGCGGAGGCAGAAGCGGGACAACTTAGTCAACTTGCCAGAGAACAGTCCCTCAGTGGACAAGAATGACTGGAAAATTGGCTTTGTTCTGGTGAGATCCCTAGATACTCCATGCCTTACCCACTCCAGTCTGCCTGGCTACTTTTGTCTTGTTAGACCCTTGGCCATGCCTTTCCTTACGAAGAAGTCTGATTAATCTCCACTGGCTTTTGCTAATGACAGATAAAGGTAGAGCTGAATCCTTTGCTCCATACAATCCTGCTCCCCAAATTCTATCCATGTTCATGCAGGCCCCAGGGACATGTCCAAGTCAGTGTACATCTCTTCCCAAGAGCAGGAAAACCTTGCCCTTCCGGAGGGTACATCAGCCTTGCAGTTGCTTTTGAGAGCAGTTTATCAGCATCAGCTGCTGCATTGCCCAATAATAGCAAAGGAGAAAGTATTTGATGGTCCTGGGCCACCTGAAAGGTGATCACGGTTGCAATTGCTCCTAGGTAGCAGCTTCCTCGCCCTAGGGTATCTGTGTTTGCATTTAAAAAGGCACTGAAGGACTGAAGCTAATCGCTCAGCAGTTAACTGGGGTTTCCACAGGATCACAAAAGTTTTTCTGGACACACCCTGAAGGAAGGGCTCCCCACGCAAGAATTTAAAGCTCTTGGTTTTATACCAGGTAGAATTTATGTGCATATTACCCTGTACACCTTGCTGCCTCCTGGGTCTTACTCAGCCTCGCTTATTCACCTGGCGTTGCCCTTCCACCCAGGAGCTGCCCTGGGTTTTTTTCCATCTGATCGCCTGTTGGTCACACACGGGAGTCCTGTGGAACTCTTCACTTCCTCGGTCACCCGCCCGTGCTGAGGGAGCACAGCTTATCCACGGGCAGAGCCTTGTCTCCCGGATGAGAAGACTTCTCTGACACGGCTCTTCTTCTTCTCAACAGTGCAATGAAAACAACGACTGTTTCCACCAGGCGTACTCCTCGGGAGTGGATGCCGTGCGGGAGTGGTACAGCTTTCACTACATCAATATCCTGGCGCAGGTGCCTGATGCAAAAGCCCTGGACGAGTCTGACTTTGAGAATTTCATCTATGCTTGCCGCTTCAATGAGGCAACGTGTGACAAGGCGTAAGTAGTGGAAACACCCCTGAAAACACCTATTTTGTGCCTGGGGTCGAGGGGAATCAAGGAGCCCACATTAGAGAACCTCTTTTCCGAGGTGGGATCGTTCCTTGTTCAGTTCCCATTTGAAAGGTCACATGATCTTTCTTGAGTCTTTCCTGTGGGTTTTGCATATCAGGGCCACAGGTTCTGTGGCCTGGAAGTACGAACCTCGAAGGATGATTTTGCCTTTTTCTGGGTTTCACACAAATAATTATACTGGTACAAACACCAGAGAGGGCACAGATGTACAGCATAGAAGTATTTTTATTCTACCCTCCACAGTGGTAAAGTGGTACATATCAGCCCACAGAAAGGAATAAGAGAAGAGAGGGTTGACACAAAAAGACAGTAAAAACATATCCCACTTTTCTCCTGCCATTATTGGTCAAAAAGCCCCGAGGAGGTAGTGGAATGAAAACGATCTGCAAGGAAGGAAAAGGGGTAGGAAAATCTAAGAGTTTCATCAGTATTAGGAAGATAATACAGTAATTGCTAGCACTGCTAAAACCCATTTGGGCTCTGAAAAGTAGCATGAAAAACCTCGTGTAAAAACCTGTCCAGCTCCAGGACATTTTTTACAGCACATTTTAATTGCTTTTCCCTGTTCATGAGAGTTTACATAACAAATACTGCCCATCTGCTGTAAGCCCCTGTCCCTGCTGATGGAAAACAGAGTTGTTCCTTTCAGAAAGCCCTTCCCCTTGGTTTTTCAGCCCTTCTCACTCTGCTTCTGTTCCCCTCTCAGGAACTATACCCACTTCCACCATCCCTTGTATGGCAACTGCTATACCTTTAATGACAACAGCAGCAGCGTGTGGACATCCTCGATGCCTGGGATCAATAATGGTGGGTGAGAGGCACTCTTTGGTGAGTAAGGAGAACAGCTTAGCTCTGTTTTCCCTAGGAGTTATTATGGGCATCCTGCTGTGATTAGTACTGGTGGTGGCAGATTGCAGCCCTGCTCTATCTTGCCCAAGCTGTTTTCACCCATCTGGAGACATCTGTCTCATGGACATGGCTGCCCCTCACCACTGCCCACTGAACTCTCTCTCCCTCATCAGTGCCTGATCCTTATGCTCTTTGTGTCCTCTGAACTTGTGCTGGCCCTTCCTTAAGTCCTCTGCTGAGCCATAGTGCTCCTGGTCTTCACCTTCCCCATTTTCCCCTTCAAGAAACTGACCTGTTTGTGTTCCTAAATCCCCTGAAACCTCTCCAGACCAAATCTTCTGGCTTTTCTTTCATCTGGCTTCAAGTTTATCCATGAAATCTCTCTCAGTTCCCAGTTCTGTTTTTTCTAAGCCACAGTGATTAAATCCAGTTTTCACTGGCCTCTTCTGGAGTGTCCACCTTTTTCTCTGGCCTCCCTCCAACCACCCTCTGTTGCTGCCAGGCTTTGGTGCAGCCCTGGTTGATGTCTGTCTTCTCCTTTATCTCTTTCAGACTTCCTTCTAACCATCCTGCTCTCCCTTCTCTGCTGCACCACAGCTGGCCATGACCTCCCTCGCTCTCTGATGTTCCCTCAGGTCTGTCTCTGGTGGTGCGCACCGAGCAGAACGATTTCATCCCTCTGCTGTCCACGGTGACAGGAGCCAGGGTCATGGTCCATGATCAGAATGAGCCAGCCTTCATGGATGATGGGGGTTTCAATGTTCGCCCTGGCATCGAGACCTCCATCAGCATGAGAAAGGTGAGCAAGCAGCAGCGGGGAGAGCTGTGGATGGGAGGTTGAACTTGGTGGACCTACGGTGTGTGTTTAAGGGAGGGGACTAATCACATGGAGTGAAGGGAGAGGAAGAAGAAGAACAGCTTGCTGGACTAGATGAGAAGCATTACAGTTTATCAGTGAACAATGAAATGGAGGCAAGCAGGGGGAGCTGGCATCCCGAGGAAAGCATAAAGAGCAGATACTGATGGATAAGCAGTGTGTGGTGTGGGAGAGTGGGAAGAGGACAGCAAAGTGGAGGTGCTCTGTGCAGCGAGAGTCTGCTGTTGCAGGAGATGACCGTGCGCCTTGGGGGCAGTTACAGCGATTGCACAGAGGATGGCAGTGACGTCCCAGTGCAAAACCTGTACTCATCCCGCTACACCGAGCAGGTAACTCACGCTGACCCCTCCTTGTTTCTCCGCTTTCCTGACATGCTTCAGCCCCCTAATGGCCATGCCTTTCCTTGGGCTCCGTTAATAGTGTGATGTGATACAGGCAGCAGTGGGTTTGGTTCCCTTGATCAGCCTTTTCCACCTTATGTGCCTCCCAGGTCTGCATTCGCTCCTGCTTTCAGCTCAACATGGTAGAACGCTGTGGCTGTGCATATTACTTCTATCCCTTGCCCCGCAGAGCAGAGTACTGTGACTACACCAAGCACAAAGCCTGGGGTAAGTGGGCAGCAGGGACAGTAGAGCTCATGCCCACCTGAACCTGTTTGGTCCAGCCCACGTCCCAGCACATCCCATCATCTTCAATGAGCTTCCCGGTGTGAGACATCCAAAACACAGTCTTGCCTTGAGTGATTAGCCCCTTGTGGAAGGAAACCTCTTCTGGGTTCCCCTTGCTGTCAGACACCACCTTTTGTCTAAAGATACTGTGAGCTTACTGGATTTACTTTCTTTGCTGTTCAGGCTACTGCTATTACAAACTCCTGGCTGAATTCAAAGCTGACGTGCTGGGCTGTTTCCGCAAGTGTCGGAAACCTTGCAAGTAAGTTGATCATCAGTCAGGCAGGAAGATTGGAAAGTATTCCCAGAAGTGTTTGGGAAGCATTCACTGACGGGCAAAAGCTTGAGTCAATAGCTGAGCCCCAACCTGAAATGGTATTTCTCCCATCAGGAAGCCAAAATGGCTGAGGAGCGTGTGGGTTGGCTTAGGGGTGAGCTCCCATGGACTGTGCATTCCACATGGTGGGAAGTGGGTGGAACTTCAGCATGGGAGGGAATCTCCAGGTGTGCCTGAGGATGGTGAGACCTGGCCCTGTGGCTCCTACAGCTACAACAGCTAACACAGCCTCCTCTTGCCTTGCAGAATGACAGAATACCAGCTGTCAGCTGGATACTCCCGCTGGCCTTCAGCTGTCTCAGAGGTAAGGAGAGGGTGTCCTGGCTTCCCAGCACTGCTCCCACCTCCCATCTAGTCCTTCCTCAACAGGTACTAAACCTGCAGGAGGTGAGTGTGATTATGTGACACAATTTATTGCACTTTCATTTCAGGACTGGGTTTTCTACATGCTTTCACAACAGAACAAATACAATATCACATCCAAGAGGTGAGAGCCCCTAAACAGAGACTGTGTCCAAACCAGAAACCATCCCAGTGGAATGTGTGTGTGTTGGAAATGTCAGAGTTAAGATTAAATCACTGATGGGAAGAGATCAGGCATGGGACCTGTGGACAAGGGCAGTGGATTTGAGTCAGAGTAGATATATAGCGAGACTTCAGCAAGGACTGGGGACCCAAGTGAAAATTTTTGAAAGAGGTCAGATGCTGATATGAAAATAGTAAGCCCCAGCACTTGCTGTGTGTTCTGGAGTCACAGTAAGTGCTTGTGGAAAAGTGGGAAGGAGAGCTGTGAGGGAGCTTTTGCCACAAACATTGGGTTTTACAGTACAGTGTCAGAAGTGCACTGTAAGTACCAAAGACTGTATTTAGTGCAGAATGAGAACTGCAGAGATGGGAGAACACCTCTGGGTAGTATGTGAGGGAGAAGGACAGGGGGCAGAAGGGGAGAGAGGCGATTAGGCTTGGTGAAGAAATGCAGGGATTGAGGAGTTGGGGTTACTGAGCATCGTGTCTCATTCACAGGAACGGAGTTGCCAAAGTGAATATCTTTTTTAAGGAGTGGAACTACAAGACCAATGGGGAGTCTCCAGCCTTCACGGTACACACTTTACTCCGTGTCTTCTCTGGCCACCCATTTCCCCACGATGTCCCTCCACTGTGGCAAGCTTTTGTTCCAGCAGCATTGCTGGATATTGTCTCTTTTCCTTGGGCAGGGTGAGGGGAACCCCCCCAGCCCCACGGGGAAGAGGGAACAGGCAGGGAGGCAAAGTCCCAGATGAGGGCTGTTGTCACTGCTTTTTCTCCGTCTCCTGCAGGTCGTGACTCTGCTGTCCCAGCTTGGGAACCAGTGGAGTCTGTGGTTTGGATCCTCTGTCCTGTCTGTGATGGAGCTCGCAGAGCTGGTTCTGGATTTCATTGCCATCACCTTTATCCTGGGCTTCCGCTGGTTCCGCTCTCGGCAGAAGCTGCCTCCACCGATGCCCCCTCTGAACAGCCAGGATAACGCTGCTTTCCAGCATGAGGCACCAGCTCTCCATGCTCCACATCGCTTCACTGTTGAGGCTGTAGTGACCACGCTGCCACCCTACAACAGCCTGGAACCACGTGGGCCAAGCAGGGATGGTGAGGAGGGACACGAGTGAGGCAGCAGCTTCTTCCACTGTTCAGATGGCTGGCAGCTGGAGCAGAGGCTGCACTCTGTCTGCAGGGCCTGCGTTTCCTTCTTTCTGTGGTGCTGCACATGGACCATAGCAAAAGACTGCTCCATGGTTGGCCTGGGCTCATTGCTTTCACTTCTGTAGGCACGTTCTTCAGTCTCATAAAATACTATTGCTGTGGGATCACCAGGGATGAGAGTTGATCTAGTGTATGTGTGGGGGAGATGTCCTCTAGATTTCCTTATGCTCTGTGCATGTGCACACCTACATGTGCAGGCATGCTTTCTTTTCTCTCCAACAAGGACGCTGCCACAGTTCTGGTCTGTCATTAATTAAAGAGGTTTGGCAGGTGTGACTGGCCTTCTCTGTGGTATGACAAGGAACAGGAATGGAGTCTTAGCTGGGGTACAAATCTCTCAACAGGCTGAGCTTCATTAAGCTTTCCCTAAACTGGTTGCTCTTTCCTCATTCTTCATGAGCTCTGATCCCAAGACTGTCACCTACCCTCTCCTCCTCCCAGGAGAGGCTACTTGAGACAAGAGCCACTGGCACAATCTTCAGTTACTCACAGTGCTCTGGAGAGGTGCTCGAAGCTTGCTGCCACTCCCAGGTCTGGGACAAAACACCCCTGGCAAAGTAAAGGCTCCCTTTTCAAGCTGGCTTTGTGGCATTGGTAGGTCTTGGGTGTCCCCCTTTCCCTGGGATGCCCCATACATGTGTACATCCAGCTAATTGATTGTTTGCCAACAGCTCTGGGACAAACTGATCTCTACAATTGCTTGACCCTCCCTGCTTTCTTCCTGAGGGAAACAAAGAGAGTTTGGCAGGATTATGAACACCCTCCAAAAATCCCAAATGTTACCTCTGCTGCAATGGGATCCTGCAAGAGAGGCTCAGAGCAGCTCAGGTCACGCAGTGCATGTTCTGCTCCTCCCAGCCCTTGTCTGGTCCACCCACAGAAACTCTGCTGAGCCTCTTGTTCCTGAAGGAAGCACAGGAAAGTACTGCAGGCTCTAATCAAAAGTGTTTCCAAAGAAAGCCTTATCCTATTTGATTGGACCACATGGGCAAAAATGGTCCTCTTCTCAGGAACTAACTCGGGAACCTTTGTATGAGAACACGTTTCTTGCAGTGAGCTTGCCATACTCTTACAAATACTCAGACTTCTGCTGTAATGGTGTTTGCTCTGCACTTTATGGGGTATCAAGAGAGCAAGGGTGATGTCCTTAAAAAACAGGATTATCCACTTCACAGGACAAACAGAGATACCAGAATTTAAGCAGTTTAGGCAAAGACCTGTGGAACCCTGTAACCAGTCACACTGCAAACAGCCACTTTTGAATTTAAAAACTAGTTAATCATAACAAAAGAAAAACTGAAGCTATTTTAAAATTTAAGGTAGATGCACTGCCCTTGGGAAGTTGGAGGAGTTTACTGCAGTATCTAAACTGCTGCCTAATTTTTCCCTTTGAGATGCTAAACACATGCTGGTTGTAGTGCTCTTGCCTTGATTACCTAAAAGCATTTTCCAATTCCCAGCAGAGAACGATTTTATTCTTCTTCACATACACACACAAATGCTATGTTCTTTATTGCACAAATATTCCTGGTTTTACAAATTTTATCCCAGTGCTCAGCTGGTAACTCTTGTTTGAAAGTGAAGATAATTCCTCTCTGCTAGGAATAAAAGCTAGCAATTCAGAAGGTGTCCTTCAGCAAGGGTGGCAGCCCAGGAGGGAGGGGCCTGCAACAAGCACTTAGAGGTGTGGAAACATGTTTTCCTCCTTGGAGGCCCCCATTAGAAAAAAAAAAAATCAGAGCTTCTGCACACATGAAAAAAATCCATTTTCTAAATGAAGTAAAAAAGAGTGAGCAATGAATGAAATCTCAGAATTGCCTCTGTGAAGGTACTTTCATGTTCTGTAAAAACACTGCCCAAGAGGCAGAGGTAAAAGCTAGGTTTAGTTGCTGAAAGTAACTTTGGCTACAATTAAAATACAAAAGGCAGGCAGATAGAGGAGCTAGGATGCTGCACCCAGTTCTTGATCACAAATCCAGTACTGCAGACTGATGCCTTGGGTGTTTTCTAGCACATGAATGAGCAAAAACCTGACACTGGACACAAAGCTGTTTGCTTCACAAAGCCACCTTCAAATCAAGAAAGGATAAAGAGCAGGTGCAACACCTTAAAACAATCTTTGTATACCATAAACATACGGTGATTCATATGGTAAGCATGATATTTCCTCAGTATCCAAAGAGTAAGACACGATTCTTCACATCACAGAACCATAAATAACCTTGTAATAACCATCAAATTGATGAGACCTGCTGCATCATGCATAGTCAAGTGGGTGATTAAAGCAAGATTAATCAGAGGCATAACTACTTGAAACAGTAAGTTCTCTTCATCAATAAAGAAATACAGCTGCAGAAGGTGGTGATGTATTCCCTGGGGAAAGCTTGAACCATATCCTATCTGTTCCATAAAACTGTTAAAATGCAAAAAAAAATGGGCTTTGACTGATGAACTCAAAGTAATGGCACCATTCAGGATAGCTGTAAATCCAGAGTTAAAAGCCTGTACAAACATGAAGAAGCACTTACACAAGCTGGTAAATAGATGAGCCCTCCCTGTTCCTATGAATCAGTGCAAAAATTGCCATCTTGGGAGAAATCAGGTGCTTGTTCCAGAAATAATCCCTACATTTCTTGTAGGCTGGCAAGACCACAAATGAGCTCAGCAGATGCACAGTGAGCTTGGTCTGGCTGAAAACAAGAGGCAAGGCCAGCAGTGCTGGAGTAAGAGCCCAAAAAACGGGAGTGCTTCACTGAGAATGTGAAAAATTGAAGAAAAGGGAAGAAAGCGTGCATGTGTGGGGATCTGCAGGTCAGCAAAAGGCAAATTAAAGGTCTGAGCTGGGGTGAATTTGTACAAGAGAAGAAAGTTGAGGGGATGTAAATGCTCAGTAGTCATAGGTGTGCTAGAGGCACAGCAGAGTTATTTTGAGGACATGGAAAACATGCAGGAAACAGCTGAAGGTTGTGTCTTTTTGGACTGGGAACAGATGTCAAAACTATTGTTTCTCCATAAGAATTAAGGTAATAGAGGAAAGGCATGGAAGTACAACATAAGTGTCTAGGGAAGCTAAAAAAAAAAAATGAGAGAACCATCACTTTGGAAAATAAGCAATATATTTAGAAGAACTAAACTCTGCTTGCTTGAGGGCTTAAGAGAAGCTGGACAGATAGGTCAAGGACTGTCTGCACAGACTGAGGCCAAACCGAGAAGGAATTTGAAGAAAGGGTTACCAGGCTCTTGGGACAGGTTCAATAAAATCTGAGGGGTTACAGGCTACATCAAGAACTGGAAAGAGAAATGGTGCTGCTGGTGAAAGGACACAGGGGCACCACAGAGATCACGAACATACCAGAGGTACAGCCACATTCAGTCACAGTTCTTTGTATTTAACAACATGCAATATTTAAAGGGGGCTTGTACACACAAGAGGGGAAAGTGCCTTCACAGCTTCCAAGTGCAAGCTTAAAAGCAATGAACTAAAAAGAGTTTATAATCTTTATTAAATTTTTAATACATTTATGGCAAATTTAGTTTTAAAAAATACTACAAAGGCTTTTGGAAAAGAAGCCCCTGAGGGAAGAACATAAAGTGTCATTTAGTCCTCTGCAGAAATTATTTAGTGGGTCTGTGCACAGAAGGATGTTATGAGGCTGTTCATATTTGAAACCTGGGGAGCAAGTAAGGGTGCTCTGAATAAATGTTGCACTCTATCTCAGGCCAAAAATAGGTCAAATATTATCAGGAGTGTGGAGGCTCAGGTATCCAACAGACATGGCTGAGCTGTTACTTATCTGTTACTTCTCTCAGAGCAAGCATTTGTTTAGAGGTCAGAACAAAGATAAAACCTCCCCCTTATTACCTCTCTTCAACAAGTTAAAGCTTCCAACCCCAGTGGATACATCAGAGCAGGGACCTCTGTCACTTCCCAAGGAAGCCAGGTTCATTAAAAAAGTGTTGATGCTGCATTCCAGCTCAGAAGAAAATCTGTCTTCCCCACCATCATTTGGTTGCTCTCCAGCTGAGACAACAAGCCCCACCACTGATGAGAGCCTGCACCTGGCTTTGACCAGCACAGAGACACCTCAGGAAAGGCCAGAACAATGCCTCGGGCATCTACAAATATGAAGGTTTAGGGTACATCCATTTAGGAGCAGTACAGCCGAGGCTTTTCTTGCACCACATCTGAAGACGTCAGCATGAAGCAGTTGATACGGGAGCTGCATTTTGCACGGAATGGTTTGGGTTGGAAGTGACCTTAAAGATCATCTTAGCTCCAACTCCCTACCACAGGCAGGGACAACTTCCACTAGATCAGGTCGCTCAAAGCCCCATCCAACCCAGCTCTGGACACCTCCAGAGATGGGCCATCCACAGCTTCTCTGGGCAATCTGTTCCAGCTCAAAGGCATGTTAAACACGTTCCATGTTTAAAGGCAGAGCTTGAATTTTTAATTATACATCTAAAGAACTATTCTCCCAAAGCCTTGGCCTTGCTTTTGGAGCACATTTAAAACCCTGTTTTGTCTGGGAAAAGAGAGTGCAGGAGCAGCAGAAACGCTGATGCAGGTAAGGATGGCACCTCAGAAGAGCTTCCAGTAGAACATGGTATTTTCAATGCCCAACAGAGGATTTATGGATAGACATGCAAGTCTTTGCAAACAGCCACAACATGACTCATGAACTGGGCTCAACCCTGGGGCAACTTTCAGCAGTATGTTCAGCCCCAGCTCTGTGCTCCAGAGCAGCTGCCAGCTTTGGAAAATGAGCATTCAATCCCCGGCTTTGGCTAGGGACTTGGACACTGCATCATCAACAGTCCAAAAGTGCATCTCTCCTATGAAAACACCTTCCCTATCCCCCTACATGAGCGAGGCTGAGAACTGACAGGAACACCACACAAAACTTGGCAGGAATTGTAGCACAACTCGTTTGTTCAGGTTGTGCAGGCCTGAACTGTGTGGAATTTTAGACTGTACATGCTGCTTTAATCCACCAGCCAGTCCAGACACCCTCCTTTCCCAGGAAGGCTTCCATCTTTGAAGAATTAGTCTAGCTGCCTTGCTCCAAATTCACCATTGAGAGCTGTTCCAGTGTGTTCATTGTTCTGGTGTGGATTTTGGTGATGTTTAAGACTGCACAAAGATTGATCATAAGGGAACCAGAAGCCACATGGAAGACTGTTTTACAACCTAGCTTTTGTAGCAATAAGGGCAGAAAAGGGCACAAGTACCTAATTTTAAAAGAAGTCTGCACTGGACAAAGCTCTGTCATTTCCTTTTAATGAGTTTCAAATGTACAGTGAAGCAAAACAAAGGGGCACTTACCTTTATTCCAGTCATGCTCCAAGATATGTTGTGAACAGCATCCTACTCTTGGAGGTCTTCATTTAGGTCCTGAACTTATATTCCAACACCAATGGAGAATTGTTTTCTGGGTTTAAGGATCTGAGATTATTGAAATCTAAAGGCAGCACAGCCTGAGAGCCAGAGCTGCCACTAACACAGTAATGCACAGAAGGAGTCCCCTGAACAGGACAGTGGCTGGACATTCGGTGGCTGAAAGCAGACTTGGCTTGGGCAGCCTCTTCCCCCAGAGCTGCTGGTTCCCACATCTTGTTACAGACTTACCAGAGTCAGCCCAGCACAACTGGAACCACCATCATTTTACAATGGAAAACCAGCCACTGCTTTGAGGGACAGAACTTCAGGTATGTGCATGCTATGAAAGCCACCAAAAAAAAAAAAAAAATTCCAAAAGTTTGGCATCCCAACCCCTTCCCACTCACTGACAGACCAGACAGACTCAGTAAGGTGGTGAATTGTGTTTCTTAGAGACCATTAAAAGTACATGAGCTGATTTCTAGAACATGCCAGAGGAGATTACAGTTGTGTTTATAGAGGAAGTAAATAAACTGCACGTGCATGAGTGGCTGTGATGCCATGGGCAGCAGAGTCCCTTGCTTTTACTAAGAGGGCCTTGGTGATTCGTTTTGCCCATGCACAGAGACACAAAGGAGGGGAAAGGGAGCAGAGGAGGAGGCAACATACAACATCTAAGAGAAAGAAATGAAAGACACAGCCTAGGGGGACCTCAGCTCCCAGAGAGACAGGAGGAATGGGACACCAAAGGCTTGTTTAGAAGAGTTCGAGAGAATTGCTGGTCTGGGGGCCTCAAGCTTGTAAAAGCCCACCCCCTAAAATGAGAGCAGTAGGTGGCACAAGCAGGCCCTGGCTCCTCTTCAGCAGATGCACTTCTGACCGTCCATCCCATCTCAGTTCCACAGGGAATTAGGGAAGTGCTCAGGGGACGAGGGCTGCTTCACTCCAGATCTTCATCTCTGCCCTCCCCCAAGGCGGAGAGGAATGGAATTGCAGGGAGATGAACTCAAATGAAAATGCTGGGGCATGGAAGTGAGCATGCAAAACCTAGCCCCTTGCCGGGTGTCCTGGGAGGCAGAAAGGGGCTTCCCCAGCACATCCAGTGAAACAAAAAGCATCTGCTCCTCCCATCTTTTGTACTTTGCTCCTATCTGGGAACTCCAGTGATGTCCTCCCTGCCTCCTCTAAGGCCAAAACAGATCCCAGTGCATTCTAGAACAGAGGCAGAGCTTCCTAAATTAAAGGAGTACCCTCTTTCTAGTCTAGATTACAGGCTACAGCTCAGCTTGTTAAAAAAAGTTAAAAGACAAGACACACATTCCTCGGAAGACTCCACAGAAACAGGGCAGCTCATTTAACCCATGTCTGACAACACATTCAAACAACTCACAGCTCCTATTACTTTTGATGGAGAAGAACAAGGGAAACACTCACAGAAAGCCACAGCCACAAGTTTACTTCCATCAGAGACCACGTTGGACCTAAATTCAAGAGAACCCATAGCAAGTAGGAGGATTCAGTTTGATCAGCAAGATCTCTAGAGGCTTAAGTTGCCAAAATGGGGGACATCTCATGTCACTTTGCAATATCCATGCCCAGAGCACCCTTTGAATCCCCAGCTAAACATTTCAAGTGATTTCTAACTCCTGCTGAAAGTTAGGGCTTTGTGGCAGCAGAAACAGAGCAGATATTCTTCATTAGAAAGCTGTGCAGCTCATTCAGTCTCACCTGGAATACCTGCAGCCCCCTTCACCTCTATCTGCTATGGCAGTGAGCTTCCTCGACATTCAACCCAGTCACACAAAAGCAAAACGCCAATTCCCATTCTGCCACTACTCCAAAGTCTTCCTTCTGGAAAGCTACAAGACAGCAGGAAGCTACAGGGTCCTGGCTTGTGTGTGCATAGATGAAAGGCATATTTGACACTCCCCACCAGACTAATTGTTGTTCATTTGTTCCTTGTGGAGAGAGACTTTACTCCCACACATGCCTTTTAGATAGTAGCAATGCCTCTTTTGCTTAACTGTGTTTAGCCTGTTGCACTTGACTGAGGTAATTGTGTAGGCCCTCCTTCATAAAAACTGAAATGGCCATGTTCAGGCAGCAAGTCATCTGGAAATAAGGAGAGGCAGAAAAAAATCATTTCTTTGAGTGCTCACCCCTCCATGGCTAGAGAAACCTACATCACTACATGTAGCTTAGATGGCTCACAGCCACTGGCCAACACAAACTAGCTTTTATTTCAGAAGCTCGATGAAAAGCTCAGGTCATGCTGCCACTCTTTTTAGGCAGAACACTAAAGGCTCCCACATGCTGAAGTCCTTCATCCCAAAAGGCACTGTGTTAAGGCATTCTTATTTTGCTAGAGTTCACACAGGCACTATTTTACAAGTTTACACCCAAAAATAAACACAAAAGTTTCTCTGCAGAAAAGCAGGAGCAAATAGCTACCCACTCTTCCTCAACTTCCCTTTCCTCTAAACTTAGAGGACGCTCCCTAAAGCTGCAGCAGCTACTGAAAAATCTACCTATGTTTAGTAAGCGGCTCTGAGTCCTACACAGAAGATAAATTAAAACCAGTAAGGAAATCAATGAAGAAGCTAGGTGAAAGGGAAGGAAAGGAAAAATTCAGAGGCAGGAAGAGACAGGCAAGGTAATAGGGGACAGGAGTTTGCAGACTGAAGGAGCTACATTTAAGTAAAAAAGTAGACTGGAGACAAAGCAATAGAAAAAAGAAAAAAGGAAAGAACAAAAGGGCAAGTTACACCAAAGGTCCCTCAGCGAACTCCAAACCACCCACCAGAGAAGGAACTTGCCAACCCACCCACGCCAGGGTAAACGCGCCCCTCGTACTTACAGGTTTATCTGACCTGGCAGGCAGAATTTCCCATTTCTACAATGATGGCATTCCCCATTCCTCATATTACTAGGTAAAGCATATCATTTCCACACTAAGTGAGGGAGTTCCAGCACTTCTACCTCCCTTTCCCAAACACTGGAGTTGACACTTACGCAACTAAGACCCTCAAGATCTCTAAAGAAAAAGGAAAAGTTTAAAGTACTCTAGAGCTGGTGTTTCCTCACCTTTGAGCCTGAGGTTTTTGGTACTTACTTGCAATCACCACCACCACAAGGGCACCAATCACTCCCATCATGATCATCATCTGAAGAAAAAGATTGTCCAAGAGCAATATTCAGAACAGATTGAGTCTGTTCTGACAGCCAGGGAACCTAAGCCAGGCCCAAAGGCACAACAGCCAAGGCCTCAAAGCTTTCCCACAGTGAAAGAATCTTAAGCATTTGAAATTATTAGTAAGCCCCAGCCATACTCGAAAGCTCTGCAGGAGAGGAGTAGCCCAGTTCCCTCCTGACAAGGAGATCGTGGCACTAGGAAACTCACCTTGCAGTTCTTCCACCAGTACTTCCTTTTGAGTTTGGCTGCGCTACTTTCAAACACTGAGGCGCCGGCCTGAAGTGCATCTGCCCGGTCATCCAGCTCTGACAGCTTCTCGTCTCGCTGCAGCACCTTGTCTACGTTTACACACATTATATCAACCACCTGCAGCAGAAGAATAGTGGGAGCAGTTATATTGGTAAACACAGTTGAAAATGTAAGAGGAGTTACTTAGCCAATAACTGATGTGGCAATACTAACGAACAAAGAACATGAACAAGGAGGAGGGGAAAGGATCAGGGTAAGAAAGAAGTCATTTCAAGTCACTGCCTACTTTGGAATGAAAAAAAAAAAAATCGGAGTCACTGCTAAAACATCACTTCAAGTATACTTCAACCAGGTCCTCAGCCTTACATTCTCATCTGCTTCTAAGAGCTCTCCATTCCAGCATCAAGCCAAAGCCACCCTCCTTATGAGAGGAGTCATGTGCTCGCTCACCCCCCGAGAGCTGCAAAATTACCCGATCAGCTTCTTGCTGCTGCCCCGGTGAGGCACAAAGGCGCTACTGCGCCAGCAGCCAAGCCACCGACTGGGATCCCGGGAAGCCAGGCTAGGGTTCCCCCACACCACTGCACACAGCGTTCCCTTGAAGCAGCCCGCAGAGATTAAGAGCTGTCCTGGATGCTGTACAGCTTTATTCCCATAAGAGATGCGCGATAACGACGTACCAAAAGAATCTAGCAAGCCTGGTCCTTGGAAGTCATATCTGGAATTAAGAGGCTTTTAAACATAAAGCAACCTCTCCTCCAGCCTCTTTAATATGCTTGCCACCCTATTTTTGAGTATTGGGCATTAATTAATTTCTGGCTTTGGCATGACAAAAGGAGCCCCCCCCTCAGCGACAGACACGGGTCAAGAACACCGCTGCTGCAGCGCAGCGGGAGAAGAGTCCAGGCATCCATCAACACCGGCAGAGCTACCGACCTCCTGCACCTGGGCCTGCGTCTGCTGCAGGCGGCGATTGCTGGTCAGGTTGGGGGGAGCCCCGGGGGGACCCCCACCTGGGGCTGCCCCTTCGGGAGCGCCTCCTTCGGGAGCTCCTCCTTCGGGAGCGCCGGGAGCAGGCTGCTGAGCTGGGTCAGACCTACGGGAACACACACATGAGCGAAGAGAAAACTCAGCCGCTCGAGAGAGAACCCCCCCAAACCCACACGAACCCCGGTGTCCCCCGGCTGGCAGCAGCCTCGGGAGCCTGCAGCCTCGCTAGATCCCGCCGGATCGGGAACAGGCGGGCTCGTGGGAGAGCCTAAAGCAGGGGCAAGCCCAGGGAGGCAGCGGGAATAGAACAAGCCCCTCGTCGAAGGAGCTTGCGGGTGCGGTCGCGCCTAGCACTGCGGCCTCCCGGGGGGAACAGCGACCTGGCCGCATGGGCATGACCAGGAGACAGGGAAGGAAGGCGGAGGAAGAGGGACAGGGAGGCAGCGAGGGGCACCCCGGGGGGACCAGGCAGCCACCGGGCTGGGCGCAGTGGTGGCCGCCGGCCAGGTTGGCTCCAGCTGGGGCCCCGCACATCACCACTGGGGCACGGCCCACGCACCCACGCAGTCAGCGGGGGAGCAGGACCGCCCGGGGGCGGTGCGGGCAGCCCTGCCCGCTGCTGCTGCAATGCGCCACCCGACCCCACCGCCGCCGGCCAGGGCTCTGCACTGACCCCCGTCCCTCACGCTGCAGCACCACCCCCGCGCCGCGCCCACCGCGGCTCGCCCACGCCGGTCGGGCGGGCGGACACTCACATGGCCAGGCCGGACAGAACCCCGGGACAGCGCGCACCGAGCTTCGCACCGACAGCCCCCCTGCCCCGGACCCCGCACTTATAGCAGCGGGGCTCCGCCCACAGAGCCAGCAGCCAATCAAAAGTTGCTCCGCAGAGAGCTGCAGCTCGGCACCGCCCCCGGGTTCCACCTCAGCCAATCAGCGCTCCGCACCCTGCGGAAAAGGGCATAAAGTTAGCCCCACCCCCAGACCGCCATGGGGCAAGCTCCGCCCCGCCGTGGAACTGCCCAATGGGAGCAGCGCCGTGCGCCCCGCCCCCCCGCCTGGCCCCGCCCCTGCGGAGGTCCCGCCGTGCCCGGTGCGGGGCTGCCCGGCGCTCCCTCCGCCCCACCCGGCCCCGCTCCCGATCCACGGCCCCCTCCCGATCCACGGCCCTGCCGCTGGACCCGCCGGCCCCGACAGCCCTGACGGGTCCGCCGCGCTCCGTGTAGGTCACGCAGGGCCTGATCGTGGTTACCTGCCCCGTTCAGTTTTCCTTCTGGAGCCCAGCCCGGCTGGCGCCTGCGGAGCGCTCCCGAAATCCCACCTCCGCAGTGTGCCTGTTGGCTCTGGTTAAGCCGCTGTCCTTGCAATTAAGAGATGGTGTCGCTGGCCCACTTCCAGCATACAGCACGTCATGAAAGCGAAGCTAAACAAGACCCGATCGAGCTTCTGCAGCCTGCTGGGAGAAATGAGGCTCGCACAGCAGCCCTAAGAACGGCAATGTGCTTGGGGTTTTTCCCAATAAATATCTGGAGAAGCCTGCTGGATCAGAAGGGGAGATTCTCCAACTCAGGACTGAAAAGGGGGCAGGAGTGTACTGGGACAAGAAGACTCTTCATAGAGAATTTTGCGTGGTGAGTAGAGAGAGACAAGCGTAGGCTCACACTTACACTACCTTTTCCTTCCATAAGGTGATGCAGGACGTTCACGTCAGTTTTTAGTGTCAGATCTCACAGATTATTAGCTACACAAGACAGGTATGTTACAGATTACAGCATGGTAACTAGAAGATCGTGAAGGATAATGCAGTGTTGTGACTGGAGACAGGTGATTTGCAAATAGGAGCTGTCTAGCACTGACCTCAGAACTCCAGGGTTTGTTTTATTTTTCACTCTGCCTTCAGACGGAAGGCACCAGCTGAGGAAGAAGCTTCTGTAGCCTGGCAGCCTTTCCACTGCAGTCTGAGGACCATTCCAATAACCACTGCAAATAAGTTTGAGCTTATGGAATTAGTGGCCATGGAGCTTTTGCCAGGTTGGCGCTTAGGGATGAAGAGATGACAAGGGTACAAGATACTTTCTCTGATACCTTTCCAGTTTCCGACATATTTTCAGTCAAGGATTTGCTATACCTGCTCAGTCTTCACTTGGATCTTGCCACCTTTTGGCAAGTGCCACTGAAAATGTGGACTTCAGCTGTTTAAACAGAGTTTGCCTTCACCTTCCTCAGGCTTAGGCCTAAAGAAAGCTCTTTCCATTCATTCCCTGCCGCTTCCAAACAAATGCTTTTGGACACAGAGCAGCATTGCCCTGTAGCAAGATACATCAAGTCAGCAGATAACTCCCCGATTACTTAGCAGCTAAATTAACAACTAAAGCAGAATTGGTATGGAAATGCCTGCTCATCTAATGGATTTTTCCCAAGTGTACAGCAGTGTGATGTTGGACTAGAGGGATGCCAGCTGTGATTCACTGTAACTTCTCCTCTAAAAGAACTGGCAACAGTTACGGAAAACTAGAAGCTAGAATTTTTAAAGACATTTAAATACCTGAATAACTTTTGCAAATCCTGCCTAAATTATAAACAAAAGGCCATTTGGTCATTAAGTGTCATTAGGAGGGGGTAAAGTCATAATGAGTGTGGGATGAGATAAATCCCGTTCTTAAGACAAGTTCTGATGCATTTCAACTAACATTTGGATCATTCACACTTAACCACAGACGAGTGGAGGGCAAGGGGAAAACTGTGAGCAGGAAGACATATTAACAGGACCTCGTGCCATTAATTTGAAAAATTTGACTATGAGGAAAAATCTAAGCTAGAGAATACTGGAATTGTCATGTTAGATGTGTGAACCTGGGGCTCAGAGACTGAAAGGATGCTAGAAGCCTGGCCAAAAAACCAGAGGAGCAGAGGGTCAAGTTCAGGGATGCAGCTTGGAACAGATGCCTGCAAGAAGTACGTCAGAAATAACTGAAGGGGCACAGAGGAGCTCAGGCTTGGAGCAGCAGCAGGACCTTGGGTAGAAATATGTAGGAAAGGTTGTAGAAAGCACTGGGAACTCAATCGTGTGGAAGCTGGCTTTATTCTGACTGCAATGCCACAAAACTACACTCGACAGGCTGAAGCCACTGCTGTTCCCTAGCGGTGCTTTCCAGTGCGATTGAAGCGCTTGTACAAGTAGCGGATCCTCTTGTTGAGTTTGTGATAGTCCTCTGCAAACATCCGATCGCCCACCATCTGCTTCTTCCGGATGCACCTCTGCAGCTCGTTCCCTCGCCAGCCTCGCAGCCAAGTGGGCCCCATGATGAGATTCTTCGGGTGGATCTGGAAGCCGCCTGAGAACAGGAGAGCAGACAGATGAGGCCAGGCACTGGAGAAGGCTGTTCCCAGGGCGGCCGGTCCCAATCCTCCCCGCCCTGTGGCTGCTGCCAGAGGCTCCAGCCCGCAGGTGAGTCCAGCCTCCCTCCCCTCCTGCCCCGGGGCCACAGCGCCGGGAGGTGCGAGCGGGGTGTGTCTTACCCAGGATCCCCACGTTATCATACACCCCGAACAAGGCTCGCTTCTTCGTCCACCGATCTACCGGCTTGCGCTTGGGCGGCTCTTTGATGCGGATGGGCCGGGAGAGCCCTGCCAGGGGCGAGGACAGCGGCACGGGGAGACCGGGCCGCGCGGGCGCCCAGCGCGCCCC
>VYZP01059261.1:76693-96895 GCA_013400635.1 Hypocryptadius cinnamomeus
GGCCCGCCCCGCCGCTCGCAGCAGCAGCGTTGCCGCCGCCGCCGCCATGGGGATGACCCCCGGTGCCCCGGGGAAGGGACGGGACGAGACGGGAAGAGCGGCGGGGCCGCGGGGCCGCCCCTTCCGCCGCGGAGCGCAGAGGCGCGCGGGTGACGTTGCGCCAACGGNCGGGGCCGTGCGGGGCTGTGGCGGCCATGGCGGCGGCCCCGGAGTTCCACCTGCCCCTCGCTCCCGCCGATCTGCTGCGGGATGGCGGCCCCGGGCGCTACGTGGTGCAGGAGGTGCTGGCCGCCTGCGATCTGCCGCCCGCACTCGCAGGTAAGGTGTCCCTACACCCCCTTTCCGGTCGGGCCCGCTCCTGCTGCCGGCTCACGGGCATCCCCCCGCCTCTCTCCGTGTTTTGCCGCAGCTTTCCGGGCCGCCTTCCGTGCGCGGGGCGCGCTGGCCGTGCTGCAGCACTTCGACTGCGTGTACAGCGTGCTGCAGTGAGTACGGGGCAGGGACGGGGCGGAGGGGCGGGCGCTCGCCCCTCTGCCAGGCGCTCTTTGCTCGCCCCCCTTACGCCCTGTGTTTGTCCCGCAGCCACTTCCGAACCGTGGGTACGGCTGTCAAGGAGGACGCCCTGGAGCTGATGGTGCACGGTGGGTACCCGCTGTGTCCGGCCGACTGACGGCGGACTAACAGAGAGATTGTTTTCCCTTGGCAGCTCAATGATGATATAAAGGCTAATGTGACTCGGCCAGCTGGGCTGCACCCTCGGCCCACTCCTGTCATACGGGTCTGTAATCTTGGTGGACGATGCTGAGTTGTGCATGTTCGCTGTAAGGGCAGACCGACAGAAAATCGTCATGCCCATGTCCCTGGAAAATACATCTGTGGGATGTATCAGCTCAGAGCGAGTGTTTCTCTGAGCTGATGCAAGGCTGTGGGGATAGGACAAGACAGCATGCCCAAGGTCTGGGTTGCAGAGGGCAGCCCATGTTACAGCTGGTGAGATGTGAGCACACATCTTTGGTAATCTGATGGCTGCTCTAAGCCTCCCAAAGAGAGCATGGCTGAGGGACCTGGCAAGGAGTGCTCATGACTTTCTGCTTCTCCTCAGTGGTGTCCCATCATTCCAATGAACTTCCCACTATCTTGAGCGACTCTGGGCTGAGCCGTGCAGACCGTGCTGCTCACCTCAATGCTCTTAAGATGAACTGCTATTTGCTGACTGGCCTGATGGATGCCTTTGAAATGGAAACCTGCAAGAACAGTTGTTTGGAGGCAGATCCTGGTAGAAAGGTAGGTGGAGGGACTGGAGGAAAGATTATAAAAGTCAGAATAAAATTTTAAGCTTGCTGAACTCTGTAGTATCTGTCAGATTTTATAGCTGAGTTTATATAAACATGATGCCAGCAAGAGCAGTCCATAATGTGGAGCACTGGTACTTCTGTGAAACTGTGCATGGAAAACAGCAAATGGACTATCGTGTGTCTAAATATCAGAAGGGACTTGGATGCCCAGACCTTTCTATTTCATTCTTGAGTTTCTGGCTGGAACTTAGCGTACCAGTATTTTTTCAAGATTTCCTTTCTGTGATGGCAGTGGATGCAGGTATAATCCTTAAACCACACAAGGCACTGGTGCTGGTGAGCTGAGAGAGAAGAACTGGGGGGTAAAAAGCCCCTGTGATCTCACACATCTCACTGTGTGTCTCTTAATGCTGTAGAATTTAACAGACTTCTTATATTTTGAAGGAAGCAGGGTAGTGATGGGGTTTTGTCTGTTTTGAAGCTGCTGATGTGTCTCACTGTGTAATCTCCTTTCTAGAGCAGGAAGAACCATGCCAAGACTTCTGGATCCTTGTGGGAAGAGGAGAGGGAGCCGCTTTTACGGATGCTTACACAGCTGCTGCAGCTGGATCTCCGTCAGCTTTGGGGTGGTTTAGCAGTGGAAGAAGAGTTTGTCAGGTATGAGTTGGAGCAGGTGTATTGGTGGAATGAGTGACTGGTTCTGAGGCATAAAAGGTTAAATGATAGATCTACCAATGAGATGGTATTACAGCCCTCTGTGGGGTGCAGATCACTGGGAAACTGAGGAAACAGCTCGAGGCAAAAGCAATGTGTATAGGAGCCACTTCCTCTCCTCACGTAGGCTAAAAAAAATTTAGATGCTTGCTAATTTTTAGAGGACACTGGAGAATCTCTCAAACAGAAATGTGTGGTGTGCTGGAATGATGTTTGTGCAAGTTATGATAGTGAGGTTTGCTGTCTGTCTTCTGTGGGTTTAGCTTAATGACAGGAAGCTGCTACCGTATCCTGGAGAATCCAAGTATCGGCCTTCAGAGGTACCGGGTCACACGGGAGGCTGTGACACATCTGCTTGCTGCAGCTCTGGTTCACTGTGACTACATGTTCAGTGAGTTCCTGCTCTTCTGCCTTCTTCCTGAAGCCATTCCCAGTTACTTTCTCTGACCTCTTTCTTCCTTCTCATGTGTTACAGGTGCCACTCTCAAGATCACGCAGATGCTGCAGCACTTCGAACATGTGGCCCCCGTGTTTGCACAGGCTGTGAGCCTCTGGGCTAAAGAGTATGGTCTAAAAAGCCTGGTGGGTGAACTCCTAAGGTGAGAGAAATACTTGGAGGCTTGTCCTTTTATCCCTAGCAATTTGAGGCACCCCATTCCTTGTTTCATCTTTCTGTTCAGGGAAATTGGACAGAAATGTCCCCAGGATTTGGCTCGTGAGGCTTCTGGAGTCAAGGGTTATGCTACTTTTATAAGTGAACTGGCTGAACAGATTCCAGCTCTGGTGCTCTCCAACATGAGTGTTCTTCTGCCTCACTTGGATGGGGAGGTACGTTTCTGCAAAGTCACCTGTCCAGAAAAGTCAAACGGTAGAGATGCTGCTATCCAGTTTTTCTGTCTGAAACAGAACCTGTTTCACAGAGCTCAAGTATCCAAAACCTGCTCTACAGGAATAGATTCTGCCCTTACCTAAAAGATGCAAAGGGAATAGAAACCATGGCATCTCTTGTCTGGTTGTCCCTATCAGATGTCAGAGAACAGGAGACTACCTACTCGTTTGAGGCCCCTGCTGTTGTCCCTTGTTCTTCAGCACTTAATGAGCTTGTCATTGTTACCTTTTCTTTATCTGCTGTAAGTGTTTCTCGTGTCAGTTCTTGGCTTCTGTGAACCAACCTGGATAGCAGGATTTGTGTTGGAAGGAACCTTAACACCTCTGCCATGGGCAGGGACACCTTCCACTAGGCCAGATTGCTCAAAGCCCCATCCAACCTGGCCTTGAACAGTTCTAGGGATGGGGCATCCACAGGTTCTCTGGACAACCTGTTCAAGTGTCTCACCACACTCTCAGTAAAGAATTTGTTCCTCATATGTAATCTAAACCTACCTTCACTTTGAGGCCATTCTCTCTTGCCCTGTCACTGAATGCCCTGGTAGAAAGTCCCTCTCCAGCTCTCTCACAGCCCCCTTTAGGTACTGGAATGTGCCTCCCCAGAGCCTTTTCTTCTGCAGGCTGAACAAGACCAACTCTCAGTCTGTCTTCATAGCAAAGGTTACTCTGTCTTGCACACACAGCTGTGTTCACCCAAACTTAATACAATGTCCATACTGAAAAAATTCTCTTGGGGCTGGAGCCTGGGATTTGGAAGGCCCAGACTCTGGGCATATCAAATCACGTCTTGTGGTCTGTTCCTAGTTCAACACCTCCTGTCTTGGCAGAGTTACACGATGCGAAATGCCATTCTGGCGGCTATGGCAGAAGTGCTGGTGCAGGTGCTGAACGGCGACCAGCTGGAGGAAGCTGCCCGTGGTACTCGGGACAAGTTCCTGGATGTGCTGCAGGCCCACGTGTGTGACGTCCACAGCTTTGTTCGCAGCCGCGTGCTGCAGCTCTTCACTCGCATCGTGCAGTGCAAGGCAAGTCTCTGCTGGGCAAATGGTCTTGCCTCAGTCATCTCTTCCCATCTTGTGTGTTCTGAGGGAATTTCTGCCACCCTGCTTTTTGGTTGCAGAGATTGAAATTTTAACAGAGAAATGTGCTGTCCCTGTGTACTGTGGTGTCTGCAGTTTCTTCCAAGAGACCAAAGATCCCAGGGGTGGGGGAACTGGGGGATGGAAATTAGATGCTGCTCATTATTACCAGGACAAACTAGAAGAAAGAGCACAGCATATAGCCTCTTTTCACACACACTGGTATGGGAGAGCATCACAATTACCAGATTTACTAAGACTCAACTCAGCAGGATCCTGGATAACCTAAATCCTTGCTTTCAGTGGAGGCTGGACCAGAATATATCCAGAGGTCTTTTGAGTCCTAGATTTTTCTGTAAATCTGTAATCTGTGCTTTTTCCTAAGTCTCTGAGCCTTCTTGATAACTTTATCTGTGCTCTCATTGTGTTCTAGGCCCTGCCTTTGACTCAGTTTCAGTCTGTGGTGTCGCTGGCTGTTGGGCGGCTCAAAGACAAATCTGTCTTAGTGGTTAAGAATGCAATCCAGCTCCTGGCTGCGTTTTTGTCCAATAACCCCTTCTCCAGCAAGGTAATTCCAATTAATATGGTGGATATGTTAGATGTCTCTTTGCAGGCTAAATGTCTGCAGTGTGCTGTAGCCAGGGGAGTAGCATTTCTGTGTCTTGTGGGAGGAATGGTGTAGCCTTTGATTCTGCAGGTGGCAGCTTTCTGGTCCTCCCAGGTTCAGATTTTGAGTTCTTGGACTCATCCCTCTCTTGGTGAAATTCATAGCTATGCTGAAGGCCAGGAGGGATGTGACTGAGGTAAAAATCTGCAGCAGTTTTGAGTCCACTGTGAGGTCTCTCTCCTTAGGATCAAAATTAGTTTTTTTAGAATATTCTTCATGGATCTGCAGCTCTTTGTGTTTAGCTGCACCTTCTCCTGAGTTTCTCAGCCTTAGATGGGCTACCTAGAGCAGTTCTCATTCTAGGATCGGGGCCAGAGTCTACTCTTCCAGTTTCCCAAAAAAGGGTTATCCATGAGGATTGACAGCTGAAGCAGGGAGTGGAAGAGAATTCTGGCATTTCAGGAAAAGGAGGATAACTAACATATTTCTTCTTCTCTTCCTGACATCTTCAGCTAAGCTGGACTGACTTGGATGGGCCACTGAAGAAAGAAGTGCAGAAACTGAAAGAAATGAGGGATCGTAGCAGACCCACAGCAGGTAATTTCCTTTCTTCTTCTTTCCACTTTCTAGGACAGTCCAGAATGTACTTTTCCTCATTAAATTTGCTCCCAAGTTGTGACAGGTTTTGTCTCAGATCTTACCTGTGTGAGATGGTGAGACCAGATAACTGGGATTAAACTCACAACAGTTTTCCTTATGGTGGTGTTATAAAAGGATAATATTAATATCCATGTCTAAGTCAACAGTCCTTATAGCTATATATCCTATTTTCAGGGTAAGAACAGAAAATGTCTATGAACACCCTCCCAGGTTTCTCTTTTCTACCACCCAAGGAGTGCTTGAGTCATGATTTTGATCAGATGTTATTTAAATTTGATTTGTGGGCAGCACCAAAGTCCAATGCTAAACAAATGATGGTTTTCTTACCTGTCTTTTTTTTCTACCTTTAGTAGTTCATTTGTTTTAGTCAGAGTTCTTGTCTTATTCTCACTGCAGTCTGGGTGGGATCAGCAATAGGAGCAGTGCCTGCCTGGGGATGGGATAGGGGAAGTTCCTAAGTTCCAGATGAGTTTTTCCTTACCATTAAAGGTGTCACCTGAGTCTGTGTTCTTCAATCCCTCTGGTTTTTAACAGCTCCAGTGATCGCCCCAGAGGAAGAGTGGGAAGCAATGCTGCCAGAAGTTAGGGCTGCCACACAGCAGCTCTTTCAACCGCTTCAGGAAGAGGAAGAGGAATTGCTGGAAGTTGAAGAAACAGTGGAGAGGACAGTGGAGCAAATCACTGGGCTGTTGAAGAAGCTGAATTACAAGTAAGAAGGCTCTGCAGTTTGACAATGTTTATCCCAAGGGATGATTTCCAGTAACATTACTCTGTAGGAAGAGATTGTCGTGGGCACCCAGCACAAGATGCTGATAGGAGCTGCTCTCCCAGGTGTTCAGGGCAAAGTTGGATGGTTTCCCTTATGTTCTGCTCTGATGTGTTGCTGATACTCTCTTGGGCAATGTCATTGTCCAGGAGCGCAGCCCGCCTTACGCAGAAGGCCCTGTGTCGCTTCCAGGGAAAGGAACCTTTCATTGGCCCTGGGGAGGAAAATGAGGAGGCAACAATCCTGGGTGTTCTGAAGAGACTTCACACAGGTAACTGTATTGCTCTATGTCTGTTCCCAAAGTCCAAGGTAATGCCAGAGCCAGACTAAAACCCTCTGGAATGCTCTGTCCCTCATTCTGACCTATGGGGCTCAGTCTGCATGTACCTGACGGCTCCCAGAGCTGCAGCATCTCTGCATTGTTTGTTCATTGTTTGTCCAAGTACCTTGGCATTTTAGCTGGATCATAATTTGGATCATAATAGCTGGATCATATATCCTGGATCTTAATTTTTAGTTGGAACAATTCCATAGTCCCACTAGAAATGCATTTCTGGTGCATTAACTCACATAATATCTGAGGAGAGTGGAGCCCATGTTGCTGCTCACACCCTTCTGCCCTGTCTGAATTTGTCAGGAGTTCTGCTTCCTGAACAGGTGGTGTCACATAATGCTTACCCCTAGAAGCCTTGACCAAGTATCAGGTTCAAGCAGAGTCTTGGTTATCTGGGGCCTGAGCCTCTGGGTGTATTTTCAAGACTTCACACACTTTGTCTGATGTTTGTTTCAGCATAAGGTTTCTTAGCCAGTCACATTGAGCATCTTTCTGTTGGAAGTCTATTGTCTAAAAATCTTAACTTTGTGAACTCTACACTTGCACAAACTTTGCTAGGGAGTAGTAGTGTTTGCCTTCTCCCTGGTTTCCTTTCAGGGCCGTCATCTATCTTTGGGGAAATACCAAGTTCAGATTAACCCCATCAGCATTTTAATGGTGTTTACCCCAACTGGACCATGCCTTTCTATACCCTTTTAGCAATCTGGCAGTTCTCTGGAACATCACACTGTAGCACTGTACATTGCTCCACAGCATGCTGAGATTTTGTAGCTAGGTCTGATTGCAGAATTTGGATTTTTTTATCCTGGCTCTTGGAAGGTGTCACTGTGGGATGGGGAGAGGAGGGTTAAAATGCTCTGAACTGTGCCTGTTTCTCTTGTATCTTCAGTACTGCTCACAAACAAGTGTGCTGTGTAGGTTCATGCCCAGGTGAGAACAGTGAGGATCCTCCACATGACAGCAGCAGTGACAAGATTGAAGAAGTTGTACAGGAAGAGCAGCCTCAAACAGAGCTGGTCAAACAGGAGATGTTGGTGCACTACCTGCAAGATGCTTACAACTTCTCAGTGAAAATCACAGAAGCTCTGAACCTGATCAGCAAGATGATGTATGAAAATTCTGTCTCAGGTATGTCAAATAACCATGTGAAATAACCTTTTTTCCCCATTCAGCATTTCTAGATCTTTCCTTGCTTGAGAGAAAATGTTGGAGTGGTAGAGCTCCAGGAGAAGGATAAAAGACTGAAGGAGCTGCTCTTCATTGAGCAGATGTCATAGACACTTCCAGGGTATTGGAAAAGTAAGCACCATCTAAGTGAGTGTCATGAAGGGGTTGAATAGGGCATGAACAGGCTTTTTAGGAATCAATTTTTTTTAAATACCAATGTTGAATTTTTTTTTTTTATATATATATTTAAAAGGTTTTTTTTTAAAAAAACTTATTAAATAAAATATATTTCAACTTTTTGAAATGAAAAAAAACAGCCAGGTGACCAAAGTGAGTTCATTGTGGAAGCTGCCCTGCCTCCTGTGGGGAGGGATGGATGTTCATCATCTCAGCTGAGGTTCTCCCAAAGTAAGCCTGGCCAGTGAAGCTGGGTTTGGTTATGTGCTCAGTGCCCTGACACAGCTTCAGCTGTTATGCTGGCCACAAGAGGGGAACTAAGCAGCTGGTTTCATCTAACTCACCTTTCCTCAAACTTCATTCTCTAGTTAAACATGAGCCTGATCAACAGATTCTGTGGCCTGGTCATCTTCAGTGCTGTAGAGGAAGGTGGTGATCAGAAGGCCTTTGAGTTAATTCAGCTGTTCATATTTAATATTAGAACTACTGTAATCGCTTAGACTTTTTTGTAGCGTTTAGCAGAAAATGGCATTTCCAAGGGACGAGGGGCACAAGTCCCACTGCCATCCTCTCCAGCACATACACTTGCACAGATCTGGGGTATGGATGGGTGTGGGCACTGCAGTGCCCCACACTTCATGCAAACACTTCTGAGGCTTCATCTCTGTTGAGGGCTCCTGTTACTTGTGGTAAGCATGTGGGCTTCCCCAGCAAGGTTTGGTGTCGTTAGCTGTTTGACACGTGAAAATGAACTCCTGGGTTCAGTGTCTTTACAGGTCCTTTGAAGTTCAAGGCCAAGAAATTGCCCTACCTCGTACTTAAACACCTGGGGTTTGATTGTGGGGATGATTTTTTTTAATGGATGCACAAATTTTAATAACTTTTCATTTCCCTGTTGTCCTGTGCTGTAGTATAAGGACGGCAAATTCAGTGTATGAACAGCGGAGGTGTTTTGAGACATTGTCTCCATTTGGAGAGAGTATGCTGCTGGGTTAGGAAGGGACTGGTGTGTGCTAAGGGATGTGTGTGCTCAGATTAAGCCTTTTTTAATTAAAGATATAATATTTGAAGATGTAAATTTTTTTCTGTTGCAAATTTATGTATTCTGGCTGACTGGGGACAGAGAAAGCATACCAGCTCACCTGTTAGATATTCTTAATTCTGATTTGTAAGGGCTTGTAGAGGTCAGACTCTATCAACTGTTTGTTGCAGCACAACTCCTCTGATCACAGCTGTGGATGTCTTGTGATGCACTCTAACTTAATGGGGTTTTTTTTGTCTTATGAGAAGACTGGGCAGTCTATTTCAGGAGTAGTCAAGCTATTCCAAAACACAGTATTCCTTACCCCATTTGTACATCAAATAGCTTAGTTCCTCTGATTATAGCATTGCACTGGGGCATATATTCAGCTGTCTGCTGTGACTATGACATCTTTTTTCCCAAAGCTACTGTTTCCCAGATGAGAATTTTGTTCTTCCTCAAAGATAGTCTCTGTGCTCTTTCCCTAACTGTATCACATTGGATTTAGCTGTAATGTTGTTAATTTGTGTCTCTTTTCTGGGACATCTACATCTTTGTGCTAGTGATCCCAGTCTGACTCAAGCCCTCTGCAGACAGTAGCAGTGATCCCTAGATGCTTGTAAAGCTTGCTGTGAGACCAGTACTCCTATGAATTTGTTTTAATGGCCTTTTCAATGGGAACTGGGGAAGGCCTGCACTATCACAACTCTTCTCTCTGCAGTGGTGCAGGAAGCCATTGAGTTCTTCGTGACAGTCTCACAGTTTGGCGTGCCCCATGCACTGCTTGGAGTCCGCAGGATGCTGCCCCTCATATGGTCAAAGGAGCCTGGAATTAAGGAGGCTGTGCTGAATGCCTACAGACAGCTCTATCTGAGCCCCAGCGAGGATTCAGAGAGGTATGGATCTCCCTAACCAGATTTTTTTTTTCTTTCCCTCCCCCCATTCCCATTCTGCTGTTGGGAATGGGGTATGGACAGGAAGAGAACTGAGATTTGCCATGCTTCATGCTGAGCTGAAATGTAAGGTTATTATCTGAGTATCCCAGTCTTCCTGCAGGACCTACTGCTGAGCTTCTGTTCTTGGTTTGTCATAGTGCTCACGTGTAGGAAATTCATGCAGCAAAACTCTGTGAGACCTTGCAAAGCAGATGCTGAGAATTACTTGAAGTTAAACTGTTGTCAGGCACTAATATTTATTCTCATAAATTTCACTTTCATACAAAGCATTGCCTAAATAGTCTGGGTAAGGTCCCTATCTGATAGGGAACAAGAAGAATGTTTCTTTTGCCAGCAGGGTTCTTGATTGGCAACAATGAATTTCAGCCCATTAGGAGTCACCTGTTGATATGGAGTCATCCCATATCCAGGAGTCTTACGTACTTCACTCTGTGGGCAAAGTTGTTGGCCAATGTCAGTTGTCCCATTTTGAGTTTCTTATAACTGTAGTTGTTCATCATCCTGCTGGGATAATAAGAGGAACAGTATGGTCTAAAGTTGAAACTATATTTCTGTTACCAAACCGCAGGTTTTTTTGCTGACAAGTCATACATGCTGTGGCCTTGGTCACATGTAGGCATTCATCTTCTCATGTACACAACATATTCCCCATTTCTTTATCCTTCACACTCTACAAGGTTGGTTCTTATTTGGGTGCTTTCACATGTATTTCTATTTGTATTTCAGTCAGACCAATCTTAAATCTTTTTCTAACAACTTCTACATGCCTTAGATTTTAGGGATGTTAAGATGGGAGGATGTTAAAGGGTCTTTGTTGCTTATCCTTTTTGAGGGTTTGGTGGTAGGAGCTGGCTACCACTTGCAAGTTTGCTTCTTCCATACTAGAGAAGAGCTGTGTCTCCTCTCTGCTGTGGCACTTGCCCTTTTTTAGTGCTTACCCACTTGTAAATCCTGTTGGATATTCATGCCATAATATAAGTGTGATTCCTGGTGAGATGCACCATAACTCACCCTCATTTGTACCATCAGGGCAATAAAGAGCACCTGCTGCTTCTTATTTCTTCCTGATAATATTGCCTGGAAACAGCACTTCTACAGTTTGTGCTCCGTCCTCATTTGTTCATAGAGAGATTTTCAGTTTCTAGGGAATTGTGCTTTGACTTGTGGTTGAGAATAAACTGGGAAGTGGCTGCTTAGTACCTCTGATTAGATCTTTAAGCACCAGAAGGAGCACCAGTGCACAAAGCAATAGACTTATAAGCCCACACCATGGTCATTAGCACTTGCATGACTTTGAGAACTCAAGCTTGCTGTGGGAGTTTTCCTGATCCTGTGGATCATCTCTGTTATCCAACAGATGTTTTCAGCTCTTTCAAGAGGGCAGGAATTGTGACAGTTGCTTTTTCTTTACATTTTAATATTTTATTGTTATTTTTCCCCTTTTGAAGGGCCAAGGCACAGGCCCTGGTGCACTCTCTCTCTCTCATCATGGTGGATGCATCACTGGGAACGATACAGTGTTTAGAGGAAATAGTGAGTATTTGCCTTGCCTGGGTTTGGGTTGTGTGTCTGTTTTATTCAAGTGGTAGCCATTGCAGATTACATCTTTACTTTGAAGTTCATTCTCCTTTGCCTCTCTAATTTTTTTATTGCATTCCTTTTGCAGATCTCAGAGTTTGTTCAGAAAGATGAAATAAAGCCTGCTGTGACCCAGCTGCTTTGGGAGCGATTCACGGAAAAATCTCCATGCTCGTCGCTGGAACGCCGCGCTGCAGTGATGCTGCTGGGGATGATGGCACGGTGAGCCTGGGGCCAGGTCGAAGCCTGTGAGTGGAAGGATGTACAGGGAGTCAATTTTTATTGAAGAACTGTGGGTGCTGCATCAGCTGACTCTTTGGCTCTAGCTTCAAAAATAGTAACCCTATCATGGGGTAATGAAGCCCAGAACTCAGTATGGCTGTGCTGGATCCCACCAACACGGCCTCTGAATGGTTATGATGAGATTCTTTTCCTTGGGTGAATGCCCATCCCTTCCCAGAGTTTACAGTGTCACAACTCTGCAGGTTTGTCTGTGTTTGGATAAGAACAGTGAGAAGCTGCTGAGTAGAGATGTCTGGAGCCTTTAGCATGAAGAAAAATGAATCTTTTTCACTTTCTGGGGGCAAAAAAAATGTATCTGCACTAAAAGGTTTTCACTTCCTCAGTTTCCCAGCCCAGTAACCCTTTGGCATTCAACTTACTTGCTCTCTTTCTGTCCTTACTTCAGTCCTTCATTAGTCAGAAACAGACCTGCATAATGATGATCCTAAAGTTCTTTCACAGACAGAAAGGGGAACGGGTGGGTGTGGATTTGGGATTGGCTTTTTCTGGATAAATGTTGGTTTGGTTTGGTTTGTTTCCCACAGTAGAGGAAGGAATGGTATATGTCATAAGTCCTGAGCTCCTCTACTCTTTCCTACTTTCCAACAATTTTGTTTTTCTTACCCCTGTAAGTTTTGGTCCTTTCTGATAGGAAAGAAGAGTCAAGAATCTTCTTTCTTTACAAAGAGGTTGTTGATCACTTTGGAGAAACTCATCTCCTAGTGGAGAGTAATTACACTGGCTTCTGTGGAATACTGCTTGCTGCTCCTCTAGCTGTATCTTGAGTTGTTTGGATGGGTTTTATTTTTTCCCCTCATATTCAAACCGCTCCTTCCACAAGGCACAAGGAGTATTTCTCTTGGTTATCCATACTTCTGTAAACTTTCAGCAGCACCTCATTGCAATATCCCCATCCCTTCCATTCCACAGAGGAAAGCCAGAGATCATAGGTAGCAACCTGGACATCTTGGTGACAATGGGGCTGTCTGAGAAGGCATGTGAAGACTATAGGCTGCCTCAAGAAGTATGCAATGTTATCTCCAAGCTTGCCAGTAACCCTAAGGTAAGGCTATGGGTTTGTTCTTGAGGTCATCCAGAAACAAAGAAAGGGGAGAAATTGTTTGTATGGAAGAAAAGAGAGAGGTAATTAATTTTTTACAGATTTTGAAATTAAGTAGGTTGAGACCATTCAGCAGCACTGTCTGGAAAGCTTAGCACACATCAGTGAACATGTAATAAAAGAATTTTCATTAGGCAGCAGGCTGAATTCAATTAGTAAAGAGTTCAGTGCACAAGAAAATATGTTTTCCTTTCAATTCGCTTCTTCAGACTCCCAATTCTAAACTGATTTGTGTTTTCTCAACCATGAAGCCCTTTCCTCTACTGATGTTTTCTGGTGGTGTGATTCTTTTGCCCTCCCTATTAATTGATATTCAGGAGTTGCCAGCTGTACAGCAGAATATAAAACATGAATGGCTGTCAAACCTGTCCATGTTGTACTTAGACCAACATGATGGTTGATGGCTTCTTTCCCTGGGAAACAATTTATACTTCTTTTTTTAGTACACTTGGAAAAAAATCTGGTTTTTTGACTCAGCCATTTGGGGCATTTTGGTTCAGGAGTTCTATCACAAAAGCAGTCCTCCTTTACAGAGCAGCATCATTCTGTGACAGCCCCTTCCACTGGGAATGTTGCTGCACGAACTTCATGAGTTAATGTGTATCACAAGATGCTTAAATGTTCTAAAGATGGTAATTCAGTTTTTGGTTCACTTAAGTTCTGCAGTTAAGCTTGTACGTGAAAAGGGACTGAACTGAAAATATTTGGCTGACTGAATGGCAGTAGCTCTTCTCCCCCCACCCACCCTCCCAACCAGAAATTCAGTACAGAGGACAGGATTGTGGTGAATCAGGAGTTCTTGTTTCAAGCTACTGAAAGCTGGTAAATCCTCAAGTAAATTCTGTTTTGTTCAAGTATATATTCATCAGGCAGACACAGGTGTGCTGGGACACCTCAGGTATTGTCATACTTGGTTTAGTAGTTTTCTAGGTTATCTTATTTCCAACCTAAAAGGTGGTATGACTGATACAGAATATATGCAACAACCTAAGTGTGAGGTAGTCTTGGATCCAGACCTATCCTGTGTTATTTACACTGATGATATTTTGCTTTTAAACAAACCCATATGGTTCTGGCATATCCCAAGGCAAGTTGACTTATTGTTGATGACTCTAAGATGCCCCAGAGGTTTCCCTCTTTATTCATTGCAGAGAGTGAGTAAATAATATCAGATTTTAAATGAATCCTTTTGACATTTCAAAAGAGTTATTTTGATTTAAGGTGAGAACTGTCTGGGTTGGCCTGGGATCATCATTTGGCCAGGCTTTAAATCCACCCAGTGTATTCACCATGCTGTCACAAGTGACAGTAATGTCCCTGCTGCATGAGCAGTACTGGATGTCCCTGGCATGGGTTTGATCAACATTGTGCACACAGGAAGGTTGGGTACTGGGAAGAGCATGGGGGGATCTCATGTGCTGCTCCCATGGGAGTAACTCACCTGTTGTCTCTGCAGCCAGCACTGGAGAAGAACAGTGCCCCTTTTCGACTGCCACAGAACCACATGCTCTTTGGTTGCCTGAGTGAGACTGTGAGTAAAGGTGAGCCCAGGTCAGCAGGAGGTTTGGAGGAGATGGGGGTGGGCTGCGAGACCTCCTGTGTTATCATTGGTATGTGTGGGTACATTGCTCCCTCTTCTCATCAGGCTTTGCCCAGCCAAGCAGTCACTGGATCCCCTTCATGGAGGCAGCTGTAACACTCATCTACCAGCTGGCAGAAGGGCCAGAGGAGATCTGTGCTGACATCCTGCATGTGTGCAGTCAGCAAGCTCTGGAGAAGCTGCAGGAGGCTGATGAGCAGAAAGCTGGTGAGGAAAAAAAGCTGATGAAGGAAATCTGTACCTATGGTTTCCAGTGCTGCTTTGGGTGGCCTTGAGTACTGCAGAGGAACAGAGCTGAGGGGCTGGTGGAAGTGTTGGCATGGGAGGGCACGAGTGCTGTGAAGGAGTTGTGGAGTGTGGAGATGGATTATATGGTGAGACTTGGCACTAACTAGCAGGGAAGAGGTCTAGATCAACACTGAACTGGGGCCATTTTTCTCCTTTGGATGCAGGGGATTCTCCATGCAGAGTCTCTGATGGTTCTGGCAGTCTCTCCACATTCCTGCTGCTGCACCTGGTGGCCCTTGTGGGACAGGTGGCACTGCAGCAGGTAGCATATTTGGAAGTGTCAGTGAGTGCAGAGCTACGCAGGCGCCGCCTCCTCAAAGAGGAGAAGACCAAGAAGCAATCTGACACCAGCACGAAGAAGCAGAGACCCCAGGTGAGAGCCAAGGGTTTTTTTTTCCTGTGGGCAGCTCTTCTGGTGTCCCAGCTACAGCAAACTTCTCAAGAATGCAATCCTGAGGCTGCATGAGGTACAGGGCAATGTGTGCTTCAGGAATAGAAACAGACACGTATTGGTCAGGATTGACAGGGAGAGCTGAGGTCCTTGAATGACCCTATTCACTAAAACTCCCACACTGGTCTAGAGTTTTGAAGAGGCAGAGGGGAGGGAGTGAAGGGTGATGTCCTGCCCATGTTTATCCTCCTGCTTCAAGCAAACATTCCCCTTTCACTCATCACCTTTTTTCTTACCAGTGCAGTCTTTTGCAACTGATGCAGTAGTGGTGAAGAAACATCCATTTGTGCCCTGAGTTCTGGAAAAAGGCTTCCTAGAACCCCGGTCCAGAAGATTTGAGAGTCCTGTCCTCTGTTAGGTAGTAATGATGAAGGTTTAACAGTAGTCTTTCTAACGTGTTTTGGGTGCTAGAAATGCCCTGTTTGGTTAGGTCTACCTTGGAACGCTTTGCAGAGTGTAATGAGGCTGATTTTCCTGGGTAAGAATAGAGAAAAGTATTGTGTCCATCTAGGTATCCAGTCTCTATTAGATGCTTATACTGCTAAGTCTACAGAGAACTTTGTAGTTCATTTCCTCATCTACCTGCTTATCAGTGTCACTACCATTTTCCACACAGGAGGAGGTTATTATGAGATTTTCAGAAAAGTAGCTGTTGGATACAGATTTGGTCCCCATTGCAATGCCCATGTCTCCTTTCTTCCCTTGTGTTGCTTTTTATTTGCTATAAGGTTTCCCATAATCTTGCTCACAAAACCAGCAATTCAAAGGCTACTTTGAGCTTCTTGCTTTTAGTATTTGAATGTCCCTTAAGTTATGCAGGACTCACACATTGATGCTGGATGTCTCCTAGGTCTGTTTTGTCTTAGTAGTGTCAGTAATTTAAGCTTTCTTTGCATTCTGGGCTCCTCATCACAAGAGAAATGTGGAGCTCCTGGAGCAGGTCCAGTGGAGGGCAATAAAGATGATTGAGGGACTGGAGTATCTCTTAGAAGGAAAGGCTAAGGGAAGTGGGCCTCTTACAAGCCTCAAGACTGAGAGGGGACCTCATCAATGTCTGTAACTATTTGAAGAGAGGGGGTGCCAAGAGGATGGAGCCAGACTGTTCTTGGTGGTGCCAAGCACTAGGACATGAGGCAATGGGCAGAAATTGATGCACAGGAAATTCCACCTGATTATGAGGATGAACTTCTTTACTGTGGGGATGACCAAGCGCTAGAACAGGTTGCCCAGAGAGGTTGTGGAGTCTCCATCACTTGAGATACTCAGGAACTATCTGGACACAATCCTGTGCAACGTGTTCTAGGAAGACCCTGCTGGAGCAGATGATCCACTGTGGTCCCATCCAACCTAACTATGTGATCCTGTGATTGGTGTTCTGTAGCATGTGGACTGGCAAATCCCAGAATACCCTTCACAGCTTCATTCAGTTCTTGGGGGAAAGTGGGTTATTACACTCTGTGTCAGTCTGTTCTCCGCTTTAGTTGTGCAGCTGGTAACATGCATGTACCTCACACCTGAGAGAAGAGAATCCTGTGAAGAAAGAGGTTATTGTTGCCTGACATCTTTCTTACAGTCTCCTCTCTGCACAGAGCACAGGGAACGAAACCACTATGGAGGAGGAGCTGGGCCTTGTGGGAGCCACGGCTGATGACACCGAGGCCGAGCTCATCCGCAGTATTTGTGAGGCAGAACTTCTAGATGGTAAGTGTGGCTGCCACTGAGGAATACTGGCTGTCTGTCTGCCTGTGTGAAGGAGCAGGTACAGTGGGTAACAGGTCCTGAAGGAGGAAGGCTGTTTCCTCGGGAAGGAAGCACTGTCATTTTCCATGGTGTCAAGTTTCCATGTAGGCTGTCTGTTTCTTGGCTCTGCCTTTCTGGAGGTGGTTGTTCAGTGGTGAAAGTGAGTCAACCAGTTACTGTAGTTTGCAGCAGCTCTGAGATAAATGGAGTAATTGTTCTTAAAGCACGATGCTCAAACAGTGCTCTCATGCTGTCTTTATCCCCACTCTCTAGGGAATCACCTGCTCTCTGCCTTTGTTCCATTGGTGCTGAAGATCTGCAACAGCCCTGGACTCTACAGTGACTCGGCACTGTCAGCTGCCGCAGCCCTCACTCTTGGCAAACTCTGCATGATCAGGTACTGCTGAGCCATGCCAGAGTTCTTTTCCCAGCCTTCCTAATACTAAAGCACAAGCAAATGTTGCAATTCCTTTCCCAAGGAAAGAACAGACACAGTGTTCATAGATCGCTTTTTTTTTAAGTGTTTTTTCCTCTGCTCTCTGAGAGATGGAATTTTGCTATCTATCCCTTCTTTCCTGTACCCTGTCTTGTTAGCTCTGAGTTCTGTGACTCCCACTTGCGTCTGCTGTTCACGATGATGGAGAAGTCCACCCTGCCTGATGTGAGATCCAACCTCATTATTGCAGCAGGAGATCTAGCCATCCGCTTCCCCAACCTGGTGGAGCCTTGGACATCACATCTCTATGCCAGGTAATGCTACGCTCATTGCTGGGAGAGGACATGTGACGAAAACCCTGTGGAAGGGTGACACTGGGCCTCCAGAAGGTGGGAATGACCCAAGAAAGCAAATTTGAAGATGCTGGTGCAGGGAGACCAGAGCCTTGGGCTGTCACGAGTACCAGTAACTCAGAGACACTCCCTTGCTGCTTTCTGCAGTAACTGTTTGCTCCTGTCAGGTTGCGGGACCCCTGTCCGAGTGTGAGGCAGACGGCTGGGCTGGTGATGACTCACCTCATCCTCAAAGACATGGTAAAGGTGAAGGGCCAAGTGAGTGAAATGGCAACTCTGCTCATAGACCCAGAGGAGGAAATCGTGGGAGTGGCTCAGAACTTCTTTGGTGAACTCGCCAACAAGGCAAGTGGATGCTCAGGGACCTTATTTCACAAGAGTGGGCAAAGGCTGTTGGAGGCCAGATCAATTACATGAGCCCTGGAGAAGGTGTGTTAATGGTGTAGAGCCATTGGTCTGTCTCTCTGTGGACGAAATAAGGGTAGTTAAAAGAAATTTTGCAATACAAGTTTTGTTTCATCCTTGCTTGGTGTTGCTGAATTTGACCTCATCCATTCACACTGGAAGGCAGGCTCCAAACCACTGCCCTTTCCCTTTGCTTGCTTGTATATGCCCAGCACAGGGTTAGGAGCAGTTTTCTGTAGCTCGCCTTTAGGCCTTACAGCAGAGTTGCCTGACCTTATGGCTCAGGCAGTGCACCTTCTCTGAAGCCTGAGAACAATCTCTGAGTTGTTCTTGGCTGTGGGACACTGAGATACTTGAATTGTAGCAGTTTCTGCCCAGGCAGGTGAGAACAGAGGCAGTGTTACGCCCACTGTTCATTCCATGTGCAGCCTCACATGGGCCCTTCAGAGTCTGGGATTTACTGCCTGAGAGGCTGCAGTGACACTGGGGCTTTTCTGTCTTGGTTTGCTTTGTTAAAGCAGGGCTGGCCACCTGACTGCACTGACTTCCTATCTCTGCAGCGTGTATGACTATGCTATGTATAAAGCTATGTAAAAGCAGTGGGAAAGAGAATATGGATTGGACCTTTTCAGGCAAGAAGATGGGAAGCAGTTCCATGAACTGAAGAGCTGTTTCCTTTATCAGGAAGCTTTTTTTTGTTCAGTTGTGGCAAGTTTGGAAGGCAAAGAAACTGCATCCAAGTCTGCCAAAGAGCATAGCTGGGGTGCAGTGTTTAGCTTGTTGGTTGGCTGGGTTTTTTCCCCCCCAGCCAAATAGTCCTGGATAGGTTTGGCTGGCTGTGTAAGCTCATTTCAAAAAGCTGATGCTTTCAGTCAATAGATTTGGGGTGGAGAAAAAGGAGGTCATTTTAAGTGGGCAGCTTATTTGGTTTGACTCAAATTATCCTTTATAATTCTGTATCTCATGTAGGAACTTGTGTTCTGCACAGGGTAATGCTGTCTATAACCTGCTTCCAGACATCATCAGCCATCTCTCAGATCCTAACAGCGGCATAGAGGAGGAATCCTTCCACACTATCATGAGGTATTCTGAGGTTAAATAAATCTCTTATTGCCAGGACTATGTTTATGCAAAGGGGGTGCCATATCAAGGGAAGAAAAACTACACTGATGTACAAAATGCTTTTTTCAGTTGTTCTCTTTGATCTGACTTTTTCGGTCTGTACTGGAAATGGAGTCATGCTGAGGGGAATTGATTTTAAAGCCACACAGATGGGAGTCAGGAGAGACTCTACAAAGAGTAACCACTAACTCAAAATTACTTTCCCTCTAGAAAAGGGAAATAGTTGGTTTTACACATGGGAACATGGATATGTGACATTAGGAAAACACAACAGGTTTTAAAGACTGCTGCCTTTGTCATTTTGGTGGCTACTGGAGTTTTGTAAGCAGTTTTAGTAAAGCTGTAGTTACAGTAACAGGTTTGGGTCTGGGTTGGCTTTCTGTTGGTTTGTTTTGTGTGGGGTTTTTTGGGTTTTTTTTTCTTGTTTGGTTTCAGTTTTTTTCAAGAAAGCCTGACTCTGGAGTATAGAGATCTTGGAATATTTCAATATGAGGTTATTGGTTGCTCATAGACAGCACTAATAGTGTCTTTTTTGGTACAGTACAGACATTTTCATGTCATTTCTGAAACTTAGCCACATGAGGGTTTTTCTGAGTAATTTGAATCCCTATGGATTATGGAGGGGGGGTGTTAGACAAAACTGTTGCTGAAGAGAAGAACAATAAAATCTGTGATTTTTCAAGTAGTCTTTCTGTCTATGAGAATCCAGTCCATTTAGGAAGAAGGATGGGATTTTGGATAGGTAGGAATTGCAAGACACAGAAAAGGTCTATTAGTGAGGGTGTAATTGAAACTAAAATTAATTTATGGTGGCAAAAGTAGATGGATATCTTTGCTTCATCTTTAATTAAGGAGGGTAATGTGAAATACTGGGAATTATAGCTTGTGGTTCCTGACAGCACACGTAGAAGTGGAAGTTAATGCCTGAAGTGAAACAAACCATCACAGGTAGACAAGAGGCAGCATGTAAAAAAAAAAAATCCAAATAATTTTGCAATTTTCAATACTGCTTTTAATTAATATCAAACTGAAGGTGTTACCACAGACATAGAGCATAATTGTAGCAATTGCATTAAAGTGTGGTTGGTGGGGTTAAGACAGGTGTAAGATGGACTTTTTACTTCCAACAAGGTACATGGAGAGAACTGGAGGTGTCTGGCAAA
>VYZP01059261.1:96961-109925 GCA_013400635.1 Hypocryptadius cinnamomeus
TCAAATTAGCATCAGGATGATTAATTTTAAAGACCTGATCATCAGTTAACATACCACATATCCTTTATATAGGAAAAGAAGGGAATTAGTAGTTAAAGATTAAACGATGCTGGAAAAAATGCAAAGGGAGGACTCTTGAGAATGCTATCTCTGTTATGTATCTTAGAAAAGCAGCTTGGTGTGGTGGTTGTAGACATAGCAAAGACTGAACAAGGAAGTGCTTTAGAACAGCTATATCAAGGCCAGTGGCAACCTGACTGAGTTGAAGTTAACAGAAGTGTTGGTACAAGAAATAGGGAGAGCAGCAGGACCTTCTTAATAAATAGAAGTTATTCAGTGATTTCTAAGAGGACATAGTGCAAAATGCACAAGTGCTCAACTGTGCTAAAGTCCAGGTGTCTCTATTCCTCAAGAAGCTAATGGATTAAGTTAGCATTTAAATTCTGTTAGACTTTGTTCCCATTTTAGTGCAAAGTAGTGCTCACTTTTGCATTGATCCAAAATGCAACAACACACTTTCAGCAAATTAATAGTGAAGAAGTCACAAGCAAGGTTTTGAGGAGGGAAAACGCTGCATGCCACAGTGCTCCCCTCAAGGTTTGCTTGTCAGACAAACTAGTCTGTCAGGGCAACTTGTGAAGTGAGGAGATTGTCTGGAAGTGTCTTATGCTCATTGTCTGCATGCTCTTAAAACTGGATGGAAGGAGCAGATAAGAAGTCAGCACTGCTGCCGTTTCAGCACCCCTTCTACCTGAAATGGGAATTCCTCTGTGGGCTCTAATCTTTTGCACTTTGTTCCCCCTTGCAGACATCTGTTCTCATATATTACAAAAGACAAACAAACAGAGAGCTTGGTGGAGAAACTTTGTCAGAGATTCCGGACTGCCAGGTGGGTTGTAATCTTAATTTTCCTGCCAAGCGCTTCTGCTTCTCAGGATTTTTCAGAAGAAATGAGCTTGTATGTGGTGGTTGTAAAAGGTTCCCATTATATTCTTCACATAGCAAAGTGACAAATGCAACATAACTTGATTTAGGTTCCCCTTTTTTTTAACTACCTTCTCCTAAAAATACATAAATATTTGTAAATTAAGGTTTTTGGTTTTATTATGCAGTGATTGACCCCCTCTTCCTTTCTTTTTTAAGGGAAAAGTTTTAGTCTAATCTAGATCTGCATTATAGCTGAGCACATGTGGAGACATCCCACATATGGATTTTACATACCTTTGTGATCCTTCTCCATGGGCTATTCCCTTGCAGCTCAGCTAGGAAATTAGTGTGTTCAGCTGAGAAGTTGGGATCTTTCCAGCAGTCCTGTCTGGGGTGGTCTCAACTATCAAGCTGATATAGGCCTGTCCTTGTTCTGTGTGCATGGGCTGCTCAGTACCAAGTCTACACCTGGGACTCTGTTCTAGGTTTTTTATTATTATCATTATTTTACCTAAGGGCTTGTGCCATCATACACTTTGGCTTTTGCTCTGTTCCATCTCCAAGATGTGCATACCTTGCTTGTGCATTGCTGATTACAGAGTATAGAGTGCAGGACCCACACTGTGAATCTGGGATATCATTTTTCTTTCTGGGTTTTGGGGCTTTTTTGCTGCTTTTCTCCTGCTCCCAAGCTGTAACTTCACTGAGTCAGGCATACACTTTTTGTTTCCTTCCAAGAAGAATAATAATAGAAATTTATCTCCTTCCATTCCCATGAGATATCTTCATTTTAACTTCCACTGGCTTTGGTGTACCCTGCTTCCCTCCATTCCTGTGGTTTTCCTTCTCCATTGTTGTGGCTTTGCCCTTGAGATTTAAGCTGTCTGCTTATCTTGGCCATTTGTGCACAGTGCCTGGCCACATGATCTGCTCAGCTGCCTCAGGGAGTTGCATATTTCCCAAAATATTTGGATTTTGTTTCCTGAGCAAGAGTGGAGAGTGGTCCCTCTCTCCAAAGTTGCCTCCCAGGAGCACTGGTGAGCTCTTCATGCCACATTTGTAATTAACTGTCTGTGTGTGTTGTGTCTCATCTTTAGTAGAATGTCCTGATATTTCTGTGCCATGAAGGTGATCAGCTTGGTGCACACTAGTGGTACTGCTAGAGCAAGACTCTCACTCCAGGCTAAAACAGGAGCTTATCAGAGAAGATTTGCAGCCACCATCACTCTCCTCAGCATTTCTAAACATAGCAACTTGCCAGGTGTCATTCAGACTGTAAAGGTGGAAACACCTGGATGCTGCAGCTTTGTTCTCCATCTGTCTGGGTTTGAGCAGAGCATCCTGAGACAGCATGTGCTGGACAGACTTGAGGCCCTCAGTGTATATTAAAAATAGGGGCTTTGGCCTTGCTTTTTCCCTTCCCATTCCATCACAGTGATCTACATTAGGGATGTTAGTTTGTGCTTTTGTTTTTCTTTCCCTTTGGTTTTATTCCAGTAACCTTTGCTGGAATTTGAATGTAGTCATTCTCTGATACAGCATTTGTTATTTATTGACTTTATAACTTAATGAATATGACCTTCTTTATGTAACTAACCAGGAAAGGGAGAGAGAACATCAAATACAGCTTCTGCTTGAGATCATCTCAAACATGCAGAAATGAACAGCCGGGGGGGGGTTGTTATGTGGTTGAAATAAGGCCCTTCAAGAGAAGTCGTGACCTCACTGAGTCTTTTCCTCCTGGTCAGCAGTAACTTCTGACACTTTTCAAACAAGTGACTGTGTTCTTTAGCAGTGGAGCCTTCATGTTTTTTCCAACAGGCACTAAGTCAGTGTCATGGAATACAGTGGTGGTTATCTGTGGTATGGCACAGCACCCTGTCACTGACCTGTAACAGAATAACCTGAATCTCATGTTCTCCAGGGCAGAAGCACCTGCAGGAAATGCTGGTAGTTCTGGGTGAGATGTGCTCATCCTCACACACACTGTTTTTGTAGGAGCTCACGGTGATCTTTGTCTTTGCCAGGACTGAGCGTCAGTATCGGGATCTGTCCCACTGCCTTGCTCTGCTTCCAGTCTCGGAACGGGGCCTTCACAAGCTGCAGGACAACTATGACTGCTTTGCAGACAAGCTCCAAGATCCAGCTGTCTACAATTGTTTCCAAACTGTGCTGGCTCGATTCCGCAGAGCAGGCATCAAACCTGAGACTAAAGTAAGGGTGTGGGACAAGGGTCCAGGCCAGAAAAACAATTGATTTTTACATACAGGGACTGGAAAGCCCTGCAGTTTTTCATTTTGAGCAGACTGTTCCTCACCCCTAACAATTTATCTATTTATTTATTTAACTTGATAGCAATTCTGCTACAGATGTAATACTTCTCTCCTCTCACCTTCTCTCTTGTTTTTTTTTCCCTCCACTGCTGTTTTACATCTCCATCAGGCTCTAGCTGAAGAGCTGGAGCAGAAGCTGTCTGCCTCCCATAACCGAGGACTGGATTCCACAGAGACATGCCAGGATGGTAGTCAGACTCCAATGCCAGCGCCAGCCAAGCGGAAACCAATAGGAAGTATGTTCCTTTTTGTGAGATTCCAGCCTTCCCCTGATCCTGCAGTCCAGCAGAAACACCTAAGGACTTCTCTTCACCCTTACAGACAGAAGTTTGCTGCCTTTCTCTTTTTTTTTTCCCTTTTTCTTGACAGGTTCACGCCGCCAGCCCCTTAGCCCAGCCAACACAGACGATGATTTTGTCACACCCCCATCCCGCACCCTCCGAAATCATAAGCGTGCCCAAAAGCGCCCTCCACGCAAAAAAGCCATCATTACCTTCTCCAGCGACGAGGAGAACAACTCTGGGGATGGTAAGGCACTGCACACGTGTGCTCTAAGGGGGCAAGGAGTACAGATTGGGCCCAACAGGGATGTCCCTTTGCTCATGGGCTTCAGACCACTGTGGAGGTTGGCTGTAGCTCAAGGCAGTGGAGTGCTCATTATTGACACGTTTTACTCTCTTTAGAGCTATTGGCAGAATTAAGAGAGGAAGAAACCCCCACCAAAACAACTCCCATCACCAGATCTTCAGCCCGACGGCGGCACTGAAGGAACCATCTGCCACTGCCTTTAACTAAAAATAAAACTCCCTTTATGCAACCGTCGCCTTCTCTTGTCTGAACTACCCCAGAATACAAAAGTGCTTTAAATGAGGACAAAATGGAAGTTAACACCAGGCTAAAGCAATTCCAACCCTTTCTGATATCTCCACAAAGAAAGGCAGTGATGATGAACATAGTTGCCACTTGGACTGATTTTGCCCTGACTTTGCAGATGAGAATAAGCTGCTCTTATTAAATTTTTTTTTTTTTTAATCTTTGGAAGAAAGTCTTTCTAAGAGCCAAACTACCCACAGAGTACAAAATGCTCATTCCTTTCTTATTTTGTATGTGCTTTATACTACACTATTCAGCTTTTATCACAGGACCAATGCAGTAGTGCTGGCTTTAGGCCCTTTTATATTTCATGCTTTTTGAAGCTCTTATCCTGTAAATCCAAGCCAAGGGTTTTGAGGTGAAGGCACCTGCATCTTTTTCTTGTGCATATCTCATCAAAGAAGTGTTCAGGGAGTGGGGTGTGAGGAGAAAGAGAAAGGCTAACTCAGACTAGAGCACTTGAATAAACAATAGGTAAAGACCATAGGAAAAAATACATCTTTTAAAAGCTAAAAAACCAAAACCAATCCAACACTAAAACTTTAGAAGTAACTTGTAACAATGTTAATTTGATAAGTTACTAAGTATACTGATACCCTTGATTGTCTTACTGCTTTCTGGAATGTATTTGCTACAAATCCAATTATGTTTCAAGTAAAATTGGCACTTGGGTTTTTTCATTTCACAAATGCCACATCAGTTTTCAAGTCAGTCCTGGCACTCCTTGAACTGCCCTGTGAACATGAAGTGCCCTAAATTAGATTCTGTGTTAATCACATAAATAACCTTTAACCTTCTGTCTAGAGGGAAGTTGGCATTTGTCCCAGAGCTCTTACTACAGCAATATTTCCTCTTACCTTGTCAGCTGCCTAGAAAGCAGACTAGTCACTAGCTGGGCAGGAATGGGAAGGGCGCTCCTCCTCTCCACTGGTTCCTGCAATCTGCAGTCTCTGTCTGAGGCTCTACCACCTTCCCACAGTTGTGCTCACCCTGGGTTCACCCAGCAAGTAGAGCATGCTGCTCAGTTCCCTTCTGCTCTGGCTGCAGAACTAGCTGCTGTAGCTTATTTTGATCCCTATTTAAAAAAAAAACAATAATTAGAAAGTGCATAGCTTTGCACTAACCTGAGCATACCTGAATGGACATAATCATGTTAAATGCTTCCAGAAAGAAGTAAAGTGGGGAATGATGGGGTAACAGGTATGTTATGTGGGGTTATAAACACCCCACTTGAGTTCCCATGACTCAATGAAAATACCTACCCACTTGCCACCAGACTAAAATGGCCAAATACCAATACAGATATGCTCCAACTCCAGAGCACGCCAGTAGCCTCAGGACAATCACATGAAATACAAATATAGAAAGCTACAGCAATGTTGTCCTTCTCCCCTCCTTCCTGATAAAATGTTCAGTGAGGGCTCCAGGAGGCAAAGGTAGCAGCTACAGCATTGACAGTAAATACAACACAGAGTCATGCACACCATACGTGATTCCCTCACCACCCACAGGCTATGACACTCACATACAGGAATAAAAAAAGAAAAGGACAGCGTATATGGATGTCTGCCCAGGCTCAAGGTTTTACAAGGAAAATAAATCTTATGTAGATGTGAGATAATATGTTGCTAATGCTAGAGTAGGGGAGATATGAATGGGTGGATAGAGGAAGTGAGGTGGCCATAAAACTCTTAAGCATTGGCTCACCTTCAGGCCATACTTTTCCACTACAAGTGGTTGAACTTTTTCCTTCAGGAGAGCCACACAGTCATCCTTCTGGAAGGAGGGTTTGGCAATCAGTGACTGGCTTGACATGCTGGCTCCTTCACTGCTTTGCTCACTGTCCTTTGCTCAGGACACTCAGAGTGCTGCCTGGGCAGGTAAGAGTGAGAAGTCAGTGGGTGAGAGCTCTGATTGGTCCCTTTCTGCAGGTTGTTCAGGTGGAGCACCCTCCTTTCCTGATACCAAAAGAATTAGCAGTCCTGTGTCATGGACAAAGGAAGTCCTGAAGAAAGATGAGGCAAAACCCAAGAGGGGTTTGGACAGCTACACAGTGGCTACAGCCTTAAGTAGATATTTGCTGCTCTTCTGTTCCTCACAAATATATATTTTGGTGGCTGTCACAATGACCATAAATCACTGCTGAAGGAGTAATCCCACTCCCTTGCTCCTGAAGCAGTGGGATTACTCAATGCCGAGATCAGTGGTGTTTCCATTCTCTAGGGACTCCTAACCATGGTTGCTCTGAACAAATGGCACCAGTGGAATACTGTGAATATTGTACACTTTTAGAGCCTGCAGCAACCATCATCCCTTTCTATCACCTTGGGCCACAGGGTGTCCCCTCAGGGTCCTTTGCTCAGATCCCATATCTCCCAGTCTCCAGTTGCCCTGCTCCTTTCCTCAATGAGCAACTGTTTGTAGAAGGCTGATTGTGATTCAGCAGCAGACCACTTTTCTGGTCTTGCAAGCTCTAGAGTCAGTGCCCCAGCATCCAAGGGGGAAGGGTTTTTATAAAGGAAACTTGTTAGCATCAGAGAGGAAAAAAGGACAATAACCTATTTGAGTCTGAGAAAACTGGGGCAATCGAGGACTTGTCTGCCAAAGCCTTTTCACTTCACAGTCATTGCCAGGACATGTCAGAGTAACTATTCAGTTCTACTGCAGCCCCAGCAAGGATCTGGGACATGGAGCAGCTGCAACATCACTGCAGCTGAGTCACTGAGCACCTGCATTTTATCCAGGCTTTGCTGGATTTGCAAGAACTTATGAGAATCTGCAAGAAAATTTGCAAATTTTCTGCAGTCTCTGAAGTTTCTTGCTTGATATGGGAGGGTGATGGTTTTTTTCTTCTTGCCAGCCCCAGCCCTTGCTGAACCCAAGGAGGGCACTTGTCATTTGAGTTCTCAGAGCCTGCCCATCCCTGCAGGGCTCAGTCTTTGTGCAAGTGGACTGGAATTTTGGAGCAGTTGCAAACACATTTCTAGCATTCTTCTTGCAGTATGGGGGCCACCCCATTCAAGGGATGCCAGATCAAACTGCTGCTACATTTCATATCAGAACTAAAGCGCTGTTGCTTTTGCACTTACCTTTCCCTCAGGAAAGGACTGACTCTGACTCATGTAACCGGTGTGTTCCAGCAGAGCTGCTCCTGCCGGCAGCAGGAGCGCTCGAGCACACTGACTCAGCTCTTTCTGGACAGCCACATGTGACTGGGAAGTACAGAACAGCATCCTCTGGGACACCTTGCATGCAGCATGAACATGTGCTGACTTCCTGTCCTTCCTTTCTTCTCCATCCCTCTGGAACTTTCACACCACAGGGCTCCTTACACTACTGCATCCAGCACAAGGAGGGGCTGGCTGTGCACACGCATCCCTGTACCCCGTTTGTGTCCAGACACCCCATCCTAATGCCCACGTGGGGTGCATGTCCTGTGACTGTCCAGTAGTCCCCTGTGCTTTGGAGATTCAAATTTGAATTATTCAAAATAATTCAAATTATGAAAGTAATCCTGTTTCCCACAAAATGTCTTGGTGGGACCTTGGGAGCCCCTCCATGTGCTGGCCCAGGCAAAGGGTGACAGGAATGTCAGACAGGATCACTACAGTATCACATTGCTCTGGACACAGCACCAGCCATGGGTTGCAGCCATCAGCTGGAGCTAACAAACCTGGATGTTCACAGCTGTGCAAAGCACTGCTTCCAGCATCAGTGCCCCACACTGAAGGCACATACTCAGTTCTCAAGGACTGGATGCAAAAGGTTTGTAAAACTTTCTGTCTCCTTGGGCAGAGAAAAAATGGACCCACAAACCTGCATCTGCAAGTGCAAAATGTCTGGAAGGAAGAAAGGGAGGGAATGAGGGAGAGACAGAGCAAATATCTGAACCATGACTTTTGTTTTCTCTGAAGACCTTTTTCTAATTTTCTTCTTTCTTTGAAAAAAATAAACAAAAGCAGGCAGAAGAACATGTTTTGTCAAGTTCTGGCCTGTTTTGTCACTGTTTGTGCAACAGTACTGAACAAAGGGAAGTTCAGGATGTTAAACTCTCCCAGCACACCCTCTGCTAATCCTGTACTGGGGTACAGTCCCCCCATTCCTCTCCCCTGACAAACTTTGCTGATTAGTTTCTGTCTTCATAGCCAGGCTGACTTCTGCACCCTGATCTCTAAACAGTGACCTCATTGCCTTGTTCAGCTGGTGAGAAACTACAGTAAAATGGAAGAGGTAAACAAAGTGGGGGGAACTAATGGCCAGAAGATTTAGGAGGAAGGAATCTGCTCCTTGCTATCCTCCTCCCATTGTGTGCCTGAGCTTGACAAAGTGCAAGCTGAGTCTCGACAAGCTCTTTTCTGTGACGGTTCCTCTGGAAACTCAGCTCAGTCCTCCAGATGGTGACTTGGGACAGACAGCCCGCAAATTACACGCTAATAGTACTAGACCCACGCTCCTGTCACTGCTACAAATTCTGTATAGTACTGGAATTCACCCACCTTCTGCAGCAGGAGCTCTTCATTCCCAGCCCAACTCTCACCAAGATATAAATATGAAAAACCAAAGCCTGTGTTGTCACAGAGCTGAATTTGTGTCCACTCTGTGCAGCAGCACTGTGCCTACCTCTAACTGAGCTGTGGTTCCTGTTCATACTGATCAGAGAAATAACATTAACAGCACTCTGCCTATGAGGAGTATGTTCAATACTCCTACACAATGCAGCCTTCAATATCCTCCTTTTGGGATGTGTCTTGAAGTGTCACCCCATCCCTGACCCTGAAAGACACCTCCAGGTCCTGGCCAGCAGCAGCTCAACTCACATTTGTCTTCCCAGACACTCAGTAAACACCTTTGTGTCCTTTTTCTTTAGAGGAAGGGGTCTTGCTGAGCTCACCCTGAAATATATCACCCTGGACAAAAGGGCTGAAAGCTTAAGGAGCTCCAGGGGGTGGTTCAGCAGGGAGCTGGGGCCAGTTGCCTGCCAGAACCAAAGCTATAAAGGCAGAGAGGGGTTAGGGACCACTCCGACACGGATGCTGCGACTCCTGCCTTGCCTCCCACCAGCCCTGGGCTAAGAAGATGCTGGGGCTTCGGTCATGGCCTTGCTCATTTTTCCTCTTCTTGGTTCTGCTCTCTGCCAGCGTTCAGACTGTGTCCTTACCAGGACAGAGGCTACAGGTAGGAAGGAGTGGGAGAGAGCTGAGGTTGATTTCAGGAGGGGAGGAGGGAGGTTGTGTTTGAACCTTGAATGAGAGGTGGTCCCAAATTCCATCTACAAGAAGGCTGCTGTCTATTCTTGTTGTACTCTCCCCTTCAGCAGCCTCAACTTCAAGGTGACTTTATAATCCAGCCCCTAAGGAGCACCAGCATTTTAAGACAGGAAACAGACAAAAGCTTTTTAGTGCTCTGCAAAAGCTTTTAACAGTGAAAAGCCCAGTCCTTTCTAAGCCCACTCCGTGTCAGCAGCCACCAGATATTACAGTCATGTCTCTCATCATGGTTCTGGTTCTGATATTTCAGAGGGAAGATGCATCCTGTTAGGACAGGAGTTTTGCTCCTAAGCTCAGTATTACCCCCGTTAAAGACCTTCTTTAAGGCCAAGAGCCCTGTCAGGATGCCAACTAAGGGCTTCTTCACTTGAGTAAATCTTTATCCTCTGCAATTACAGCAATAATATTTTTGACTTTCCAATCTAGGCAGCTCCCTCTTACCCAAACCCTAACCTGAGCCCCAGCACCTTGCCTTTACATCACCCTGGGAAAGCCACAGGGAAATAGTCAGGACATGAACTAAAATCACAAGACTGATCCTGCTATGACTCACCACTTTTACTCCTCACTGGGGATGCCTGTGTCCGCTTCAGTAAACTTGCTACCACAAAGAGCTGCACAAAGGCATCCTCAGCCTTAGCTCAGCATCCATGTGAGAGACAGATGTAGAACGGCTCCTGCAGGCTGCTTCTGTGGGCAGCAATGCCATGCCTCCGCTGCACCCAACACACTCCCCAAACCCTTGTCTGCCAGCAGTGCTGAGGGATTACAGTCAGCACAGCTAACCTAGAGGATTTCCAGCAGATAGGGAGTCCTCTTCCTCACCCTGCCTCCTCATACCGCTGCTCCTGCATCTCCCTCATCTTTATCAGATATTTGAGGCAGGACCATCTTTCCCAGCAGCCCTCTGGAAAAATGAAATAGTACACAGCAGCCTGAGCACACAGAGATGCTCAGCATCCACAAAAGCAGCAAGGACTGAAGAGTTACCTTCCAAATCTGGGGCAGGGCAGGACATGTGTATGGTTTTACAAGCACAGGGCAGTCTGCCCGCAGGCAGAGCTCACAGCAGCTGTCTGCCTGCTGTTTTGGATGACAAAGTCATTTCAGACAGTGGGAGCTGCTGGTCAAGCTCTTCTCTGTGTCTGGATGCAATGTCACAGGCACAGTGCTGTGAGCAGGCATCACTTTAATGACCTGCCTGAGCCCTCGGGAGGGTATGGGCAGTGGGGTACCAGGGGGTACAAGGTTTATCACCAGAAGCACAGGCATCACCCCTCTCTCCTCCGTTTATCCCAGATGCTCCTTTCACGATTGCTGCCCCTGGAGCACGAGCTGACCGAAGAGGACACGAAGGAAGGGTCCAGCTTTGGTCCTCAGCTGCTCTCCTCCACTCTCCCCTTCCTCCCATCTGGGGCTAGAGCTGCCCGTCCATCCCTCTGGCGCAAGAACCTCGCCAGTCGCAAGTGGGCACTGCCTGGAGATTGGGCCTGGAAGGCCATGCCCAGGGGTTGCTTCGGGCTGAAACTGGACCGAATCGGGACCTTCAGTGGTTTGGGGTGTTAGCTTTGGAGGGCCTCCGAGGTGAAAGGGCCAAGAGCATGGGCTCGAGCAAGCGGGCAGGGAAGAAGTTCAGGGCAGAGTTGAGCGCACAGACAGCGAGGGGATGGGGCAGCGGGGCAGGCTGTGGGGCCACCACCTGCGAGCCGCCGGGGCAAAGGCCGGGACCGGGGACGCCCCGTGCTGCCAGCGCGGTGCTGGGGCCCGGCCGGGGTGAGAGCAGGCGGGCGGGACGCCGCTGGGCGGCTCAGCAGGCCCGCTTCTCCGCGGCCGGAGGGCACCCAGCNCGGCACGCGCGGCTGCGGCGCGGTGCGGCCGGGGGGGCGGACACGGGTGAGGGATCGACCGGGCACGGGGCACAAGGGCCGCGCTGCTCACCCCGGCCGCACTCTGCCCCCGCCAGAACAAACACCGGGGCCTCCTGCTTGCGCTGAAGCTTCCCCCGAGAGCCCGCCTCGGTGGGCTGCGGCTGGGGCACCACCGACCCCGGCACGAGCTCGTAGCCCTGCTGCTGTGCCCCGCGAGCCATCACCATGTCCTGGCCTTTAAGAAAAGGTTGTAACCTCAGCTGGGTCTAAACTTAGCCACCAGCCCCTCAACAGCACCGGGAATAGCAGTGGTTTAAGGAGAGTAGGGTTACGTTTGAGCTGCATGACCCCTCTCTTGTTCCCCACCCCAGTACCTGCGTGGTTCCCCCAGCCTGCCCACCCCCTCCCTTATCCTCAAAGCCCTGCTCAGCCGAGCACCCAGAGGGACATTCCAGCTCCCACCACCCCCGCCCGCTCTGACAGTCCAGATTTGCATTCCCACTGTTCCCACACCTTCCTTCGGGATGGGATATTTGGGATTTGTGCGTGCTCTGGGCGTTGTGCCTAAGGCGGGTGTGTCCCGCCGCACCTGCCCCGCACGGGGATGGAGGCGGCCGGGCTCGGTGAGGGAGCCCAGCATGGGGGGCGGGGAACCGGGCAGCGGCCATGCCAGGAGCGCTTCCTCCTCGCAGGCAGCCAGGGAAGGCGGGCCGAGGCGGCAGACGAGCAGGATTTCCGCCGTCACGTCCCGCGGGCAGCGGCAGCAGTGCCGCAGTGCCTCATTAAGATGGTGCTCACGCTGCCGCCCGTGGCCTGCTGGGGCAGCGCCCGGCCAGGGGCCCCGTCCAGAGCACGCCTGGATAAACCCACCCAGACGGGGGGGTCCCAGCCTGGAGGCGGGAGAATTCGCAGGCAGTACCTCCCTTGCCGGGGGGAATGGGGATCCGCTGCTCCCTCGGGGTGACCCGAGCATCCCTGCAGTCCCTTTACCCTTGCAGCCATAGAATCATGGAATGTTAGGGGTTGGAATGGATCTTAAAGATTATCCAGTTCCAACCCCCGTGCCCCGTGCACGGACGCCTCCCAGTAGAGCAGGTTGCTCAAGGCCTTTTCCAGCCTGGCTTGGAACACTGCCATGGTTGGGGCATCCACAGCCTCCCTGGGCAACGTGTTACAGTACCTCATCACCCTCACAGTAAAGAACTTCTTCCTATTGTCCATCCTAAATTTCCTCCCATTCAATTTGTACCCACTACTCCTTTTCCCATCACTACAACTCCTGACGAAGAGTCCCTCTCCGGCTTTCCTGTAGGTCCCTTCGGATACTGGATACTACTCCATCCAATTGGGCACAGGCTGCAGCCGGGGCGGGTGGCTACCTGCCCTTTGTTATCAGGTGAAAGCAGCGCATACCATCCTCCGGAGCAGCAGCGAGCCCGGCGGGAGCAGCCCCTGACCGGCTATCACCCTCCCTGCCTCCTCTGGCAGGGGTGCAGCCGCCCATCCCCGCTCTGGGGACACCTCCCCGCAAGGACCGGTGCATTTTTCACCACCGCCACCAGCACCACCAACCCCCTTGGGGTGGCTCGACGGGAGGGCGATCGCTACGGACCCTGCGTTTCCAGAGCGGGGCCTTTGTTAACGGGGGGCGGCGGGGCGGGGGAAACAGGGGGGGTCTTCGGCAGCCGCACCCGCA
>VYZP01059261.1:110191-121318 GCA_013400635.1 Hypocryptadius cinnamomeus
GTCGCCTGAAGGGCGCGGGGGGAAGATTTGGGGGGAGGGAGAGGTTGAATCCCGCCGGTCCCGCTCCGCCGGCGCCCCCCGGGGCAGAGAGCGGTGCTGCTGACTCACTTCTCCTCGGATTCGGGGTGACTCACTCCGGAAGGGGCTGCCGTTGCTCGGCTGCCCCAGTTTCCCTCCCCATTCCCGGGGATCCCTGTAGCCCCCCACCAAAAGGTCTCTCGGTGGATCGTGTGTCGATGGCGGCCCCGGGGATGTGACCTTCTCGAGCCGGGCCGAGGAGTAACCGGATCCCCGGGGCTCTCAGTAAATTTAGCGATTGACCTTTCTGGGGTGGGGGTCGCTCTTAATCTTTAACCGGGGTGCCTTGGCCTTTGGACGAGCTGCAGGGCTCCCTCCCGCCCTACTGGGCAGGGAGCAGCGGATGATCCCGAGGGAAGGCTGCCAAGGACTGCCTCCCATGCCCAGCTGGGCTGGTTCTCTGTTGCACCTCCTCACCCTTGTCTTTTTCTCTCCAGATTTGGCCGTATCGGCCGCCTGGTTACCCGGGCTGCCGTCCTCTCTGGCAAAGTCCAAGTGGTGGCCATCAACGATCCCTTCATTGATCTGAACTACATGGTGAGTTGCTTTGCAGTGCCCCCTCTGGGCCTTTCTGAGTAGGGCTCCTCTGGATCTGTTCTGGTAACTTCCCAGGATGTTAGAGGATGATGGCAGCCTGGGTGCCTGACCTTCCACTCCCTCTCTCTTTATTAGGTTTACATGTTCAAATATGACTCTACTCATGGCCACTTCCGGGGCACTGTCAAGGCTGAGAATGGGAAACTTGTCATCAATGGGAATGCTATCACCATCTTCCAGGAGTAAGTATCTCTTTCCCGACTGCCCCTCTGGAGATTGAAAGCAGGTGTCTCCTGGAGCAGCTTGTAAAATTTTGTCTCTCCTTAGGCGTGACCCCAGCAACATCAAGTGGGCAGATGCTGGTGCTGAATATGTTGTGGAGTCTACTGGTGTCTTCACCACCATGGAGAAGGCCGGGGTGAGTATGCCACAGTGGCACAGGAGAGAAGGGATAGTGCTGCTTCCTTGCCTGTTGGGCATGCCACCATGTACAGAGCTGCTCAAGATGGGGCTGTGAAGGAGAAGAGATCTGAAGAAGCAAGTTTGGAAGGATCCTGAGTTATGTAATCTCTTCTTTCTCCCTCCCTCTCCAGGCTCACCTGAAGGGTGGTGCCAAGCGTGTGATCATCTCTGCCCCCTCTGCTGATGCTCCCATGTTCGTGATGGGCGTCAACCATGAGAAGTATGACAAGTCTCTGAAAATTGTCAGGTAAGGAGAGAGGAGCGTGCTTTCTGGCCTGGAGCTCTCACCAGCTGCCAGGGGGCTCACTTCACCTCAGTGGAAGTGTTGCCTCTGGCTGATGTGCCTTTATCTCTCTACCCCAGCAATGCTTCCTGCACTACTAACTGCCTGGCACCCTTGGCCAAGGTCATCCATGACAACTTCGGCATTGTGGAGGGTCTCATGGTAGGTCTGCAGCTTGGTGCTGAGGAGGGTGACCTACCACAGATCCCCTCGTGTGAGGGGGAAACCTCAGTACTCCCTGTGTCACCTGGGATGGTCTTTGTGGAGAGTATTCGCCGTGTTCTTATTGCTGTGCTCTTTCTTCAGACCACTGTCCATGCCATCACAGCCACACAGAAGACAGTGGATGGGCCCTCTGGGAAGCTCTGGAGGGATGGCAGAGGTGCTGCTCAGAACATTATCCCAGCATCTACTGGAGCTGCTAAGGCTGTGGGAAAAGTCATTCCTGAGCTCAATGGGTGAGTGTTGTCCCTTCTCAGGTGTCAGGAGGAGGCCAAACATTCCGAGGCTGGTACAGGAGTACCAGATGCTGTTCCTTACTGACTCTTGTCTCTCACAGGAAACTTACTGGAATGGCTTTCCGTGTGCCAACCCCTAATGTCTCTGTTGTGGACCTGACCTGCCGTCTGGAAAAGCCAGTAAGTGTTGTGGATGAGGTCCTAACAACTTAGAGATGTGCCCCTGCTTCCTCTAAGCTCTGTATTGCACCTGGAATTGCCCTCTCTGCATCCATCTTGTCCTGAAGATGTGATCTTTGTGACAATAGCACCTGCTGGGGTGTTCCCATGGTGTCTCCTCCCTCCCCTGTCCCCAGTGGACATTTTGTGTCACTTGGGATCTGATCATCTTGGATCTGTCTCCTCAGGCCAAGTACGATGACATCAAGAGGGTAGTGAAGGCTGCTGCTGATGGGCCCCTGAAGGGCATCCTGGCATACACAGAGGACCAGGTGAGGAACGCCTGCTCTCTCGGCCTGCGCTTATCGGCTCTTGCCTCATTTTTCTAAAAGGCTGTTGTCAGCAGCTTTGCCAGGATCCTGGTTTGGGCACTTGGAGTAGAGATTGCAGGCAACCATATGCATTACAATTTCTTGTGTTTCAGGTTGTCTCCTGTGACTTCAATGGTGATAGCCATTCCTCCACCTTTGATGCGGGCGCTGGCATTGCACTGAACGACCATTTTGTCAAGCTGGTTTCCTGGTAGGTGCAGCCCTGGGGGACTGGCACAGACAGGTTACAGACTTGGGTGTCCTGTTGGTTACCACTGGTGGTCCAGGTGGATACACAGAGCTCCAATCTCACCGTGGAGTGAGATTGCTTCTTACCTGAAATTACTATAGCTGCCTCTTTCCCTCCAGAGGGTAGATGAGAGTTCAGTTGTGTGGGATGGGGCAGAGAAGCAGGAAGAATGGAAGAAGGGGTGCAAGAAATGGGTCAGCCCTGACACGCTTGTTTTCTGTTCCCAGGTATGATAATGAATATGGATACAGCAACCGTGTTGTGGACTTGATGGTCCACATGGCATCCAAGGAGTAAGCTGAGCACACAGCCCCCCCTGCTGCCTAGGGAAGCAGGACTCTCCTTTGTTGGAGCCCCTGCCCTTGTTCACCACCGCTTAGCTCTGCATCCTGCAGTGAGAGGCCAGTTCTGTTCCCTTGTCTCCCCCACTCCTCCAACTTCTCCCCGAGCCTGGGGGAGGTGGAGAGGCTGATAGAAACTGATCTGTTTGTGTACCACCTTACATCAATAAAGTGATCACCATCTGAAAAGCCTTGTCTGTCTGTCAGGGGGAGATGGGAGGAGGGGGGCATGTATGTATTGAGCAGCTGCAGACACCTGCATGGCACAGTCTGTGCCAGCTGCAGTGAGAAGCTGGGGAGTGCAGCCTGCTGAGCTGCTTGTTCCACGTGGGAGAGCCCGGAGTCCAGCCCCTGAGCCAAAGCAAGGTGTGGTGCAGGGCCGTGCTCCACAGCAGGACTCTCTGGTACGAGGGCAAGCGGCTCTGTGGCTCCAGCCACCTAGCTCTGGATTTTCTTGTCTGATGGGCGCATGCAGAATAAAAGTGCTGAGCAGATGACTCGTGCATTTGGTTTGGTAAAGGGGCACAGGAAAAAAATTAATTCTCCTTCCCCTGCCTCGGGGGGACAAGGAAGATATTTCCTGGTGTTACAAGGCAAGTGTTTCAGTTGCTTTTACCTTTTAAAATGAATTGGCTTAGCCCCAGAGGAAATGGCTGCCTAGGGACGTGTTGGAGGCCATCGTCGGCATGGTGGTGGCCAGTCTTAATTCTGGCTTAATTCTGTGCGTAAGGAGGGGCAGTTGCAGTTAAGCTGCTGAGCAGCAAATCTCTGCAAGGTGAGTGTCAGCCCTCTGCCTTCCTGCATTAGTTCTGGAAGCATGAATGCTGCTGGGCAGCCAGGGAGCCTTCCATGACCTGGGAGCACCAGGACAGATAAGCACCGCACTGCACAAAATCACGTGGACCTCCATTTTTAGCAGCTTAATTTAGCATCTCAGGGCTGATGTGTTCTCTCCCTGGCAGGCACAGTTGGAGCTGTTGTCCGGACCCCAACTGCTTTAGACCCTGATCTGCACGCTGCAAGGACGTAAGCTGGAGGATTTAAACTCTCGGGATCAAGGTATGCCAGACACGGTTTCCCAGAGCTGCTTATCTCCAGCAGCTGGGCTGTGTAAGAATTAAATGTTTGCTGGACTAGAGGGCGATGACTCAAAGTTATTTTGCAAAGAGAAGAGGTTAAATAACCTGCCTCCGGATAGGAACTGGGATTCTGAGTAGCTTGTTAGCCCTGGGACAGCAGAAATACTTGGATTGCACCACAAATGGCCCTGTCATTGGAGCTTTAGGTAACTCTGGCGTCAAATGGGAGCTGCCTGGTGCTGGAGCTCACTGGAGGCAGCCCTCCCATGGAGCTGGGTTTCTTCTGGGGGGTGTGTACTCTGGAGACCTGTCAAGATTACAAATGAGTCTTGGGTTGGTCCCATCCTGTCCATGGTTGCTGTTCCTGGGTGCTTTGAATGGCTGTGCTGTGTGCTGCTGCCTGCATATTGTGTGCGTGCCAGTCAGCGCCTCGTTTGATAATCTGGAAGTGCAGAGAGGCTACTGAAACATCTAAAGGGGGGAAGGATAGATGTCCTGTTTTCCCATGTAAAACATATTCTGAACTAGGTTAAAAGCTGGAACATTTATATGAGTCAAATCTTTCTCCTAAAAAGCCTTATGTTTCCTAAATGAGATAAGACTACCTGAAAATTCTAGAGCAAAGAATTCTTGTTATTTAACAAGCATGAACCCTATCCAACCTGAGATCAAATTGCTCTGGGAATGAGCAAAGTCATACAGCCTCGGGGTGGAGGAAGAGTACATGCTCTCAGACCAACAGCTGGGAATGTCTTGAATAAAGGTTCACTGTTTTCAAATACTATTTCAACTGGTTTACAATCTCATCTCTCCTGGAAAAATTATATGGTATTGAGGCGAGGAAAGGCAGGAATCCCAGCATTTAAAACATGGTTGGTCTTGTATGGAAACAGGGAGAGTGAGTGTGGCAAACTCGTCATGCAGCTTTTGGACTGCCTGGAGGGCTTGGTTTCCTCTCTCTAATATAACCTCCCTAAAATGCACAGCTCTTCCAAATCCTTATTTTGCATCCAGACACTGTGCCTACAGATGGCACCACAGCAAGGCCCCTCTGGACAGATGGAAAAACTAGCTCAGTGGCCAGCCTGTCTGAGAACTGCAACCCTGACCTAAAAATCCCCATGTAATTTTTTTTTTCATCAGTTTGCAAAATTGACATATGTGACTGTGGATGGCATTGAAATAAAGATGAGAGATTTGTGGTAGCTGCTTCTGTCTCTAGAGAGGAGTTTTCCCCCAAGTAGGGGAGCTCTAGGTTTGCTGACAGTGTTTTTATGGAAAGCACATAGAAATGCTTGGTCAGGCAAGGCAGGTGCTCAGGCAGACATAAAGAGGCTGTCATTCAGCATGGTAGGGAGAAGCGATTGTGCCACTTTGCTGGGACAAACCTACTCCAAGAGCAGCAGCCACAAGCCAGAATCCATCCTGGTTTGTGAGCACCTTGCAAGGGGAAGGTACAGAATGACACTGATCCTGGCTAAGGGGTAGGCTCTGCCTTCCTTGGCTGGCCAGGCACCAGGGCTCACTGTGCAGAGCCACGGAGGAGAGATGCACCTGGGAAAGCTCTCTGGCTGACCCAAGAGACAGCTTCTCTGATGGGCAGCCAACCATTTCTAGGGGTGGTAAGCTCTAAGGGTTATTCTCCTTTTTTTATCACAGCTAAGGGTAACTAGCAGTGGTGTTACAGAAAATTTAGTTTTATGGTAACTTTGAACATTTAGAGAAATTATTTTATACTTCCTTAGCATTTGCACAGACTACTACACATGCATTGCTTCCCCAAGAAAGGTCCTCAGATCACCTTCACGTTGAGATGTCAGCATAAAACCTCAGCATTAAGGAAGATGCCACGTAGTGAAAACCAGCTTGAGCAGATGTGGAAAATAATTAAGTTCACTTGAAATGTCACTGCAGAACACAACAAAATGGTAACTGTGTAAGCACAGTGAAAAAAGGTCTGGGACATTTAAAACACGCTGTATCCACTTCTGAAGTAAATCAGTCTTTAAGCAAAGCAATTGGCAAGACCAGGGCAAGGAAGAGGAGATACAGGTCTCTGAAAGACTTATGACACAGTTACAAAAGACAAACATCTTAAAGGATGATGTTTCAACCTCCTTCATAACTGATGCCATTCACAAAATGCAGGTTCATGACTTAGGGTATGCAAATACCCCTGCAGGCTCCAGCAGTGCTCACATTTCATCAAAACCAAGCTGCCTACCTTTGGGCAATCACAATGTGTACATGCTGCAAAAACAAGTAATTTGTTATTTACTCTTCTGAGCTGCATGTAATCTCTTACTCTAGGACAGCTGACTTACCTCCATAAATTACCTTACTACAGAAGTATCATCTTCTTGAGGGAGTTAATTAAGTGTTCCCTGGAAGGAACAGTAGTGCTGGGTTTTACTTCACAGCGTAAGATTTGAAAAGGCAGCTGTCAAAAAGCAGAAGCTGTAGTCAAATGAAAACAAAAGAAAAACTCATAAATACTAGTAAATGAGACTTAGTAACTGTAAAGGGGAAAAAAAAAAAAAAGGAGATTCTGTGATAAACAGAAAAGGAAGGCTTAAAACCTCTTTCAAATGCATCTTGGAGATAAGAAAGCTGCCAAAAAGTGGAGTGGGAGTGATTAGGGAAGCTTAAGTCCATGAATGAAAAGTAAAGTTGATGTTTGTCGTCAGAGGAGCTTTGGGGTGTTGCCAGACAGGAGATTTCCCACAGCAGCAAGGAGATGGAGCCTCCAATGAAAACTGAAGCATCAGGATTTGAGAACATGTCTGTGATATGAAGGGCAGCAAACCACATGTGAGACTCAGGTGGTCTCCAGCATGAAATGCATGAACAGATAACTGTGCTGCAAGTAACTCACCACTCACCTCAACCCCCTCATGATGAAAAGCAATGGAATTTAGGAAAAAAACAGGCTGGCAAAACCTTTCGAAGAACTGCCTGAAGACAGGGAAGACCACCCTGTCCAGGCTGAAAACTTGTGGCAAGGCTGGTTGCAACTGAGAGATGTGAGTGGCCAGCATCTGGGGCCCCACCAATCAACACTTTCAGAAAAATTTAGAGCACGGGGTGCAAGGTGTGTCAATTATGCAAAATGACCCAAAACATTCAGCCCTGAATGAGCCTGTGGAAAGGTGCAGAAAGATCTTGCGACTGAGTGACTGGGTTATTAAAATGCTGGATGAAATTCAAGGTTGCCAAGTGAGAAATACTACATGCAGGCCTCAAAGCCCTCTTTTGACATTGCCCAAACCTCCAACAAACAAGTGAGCAACTTTTGTTGACCTTGGTCTGAGTCCTGTGACAGAAGGGGAAAATAAAAAAAAAGGTGGTGTGTAATCTCTGCAATCTCCAGTTTTTTAGTTGCCAAGTTGGATACTGGTTTAGGTGCTGGACACCAAGTACCAAATCTCACATGGCCTCCAGCTTCCCCATCTCCTCAGAATCCTCGTACGCCTTTATCAGCCTGACTAAACTGCCATCTAGACCAACGTCACGAAGTGACTTTAGGCACTGTACAAAATTCCTCACTTGTCTTTCTTTTTAGGAGTAAAGTAACTAAACTTTTCACTTTCAAAACATTTTTTTCCAGCCTGGAATCATGGTTAGGAGTCTTTGGTCCATCTATTCCAATTTCTGATGCAAAGCAAGACAAAGGACACCAATGTCACATGTGGATAAAAGATGTTTAAAGACATCTTCAGTGTCTAGCTGAGAACTTGCACATGTTTGCATGGGTGAGTCCTGCTCCCGAGGTCTTTCCAACCCTTCTGTTCTCCCAGGCAAGCTTGGTCATTATTTCTTGCTCTTGGATGTATGGCTATATATGTCTGGCAACGGATCTTCTCTTTTGAGCCTATTCAGAAATATTCTGTAATGCTTCTTGGCACTTTTGACTGAGATATTTAGTCCTTTTGAGAGTCTGTATCATTTCTACGTATCAATTGTCTGTCAATTGCTTGTCCTTCTATAAATATTACTTAAACTGCAGATTTTTTCCATTCCTTCATGATTTCTCGCCTCCTCCCCCCTCCACTGCTTTCTCATTGGCTTTCATCCATGCCCTGTCAGACTAAGCACTGACGTCATTTGCTTGCCCATCCACCCAGGCTTTTCTTTAAATGTCTCCCTGATGCTTTTAAAAACTGACCTCAAACCATGGACTTCAGCAGCCAGTGTTTTTTTCTCAGTGTGGAGGTTACTGCGCTTTCCAAAACAGCGTTTGCAGGAACGCAGCGGCAGCGCCGTGCTTTACTTCCAGCATTGCTCACTCCAACTCCCCGGGCAGCCTCAGGCTCTGTGTGGGGGCTTGCTCATCCCTACAGCACCCCATGCACCCCACAGGTTAGTGTTCTTCAGGTCATCTGTGCCTGGAACTGCAACAGTGCTCAGCTGGAGATCCTGTCAAGGATCCTCCTTACTGCTAACTGCCTGGAAAGTGCTTCATCATTCCCTTCTGAGCACATTCTGCATTTTCCATATACACAGCAGACTCATCTGGTGAGTACTTCTCTTTTTTTTTGCCTTGTTTTGATTATTTTCCCAATTTCAGCCAATAAAAAGAAAATACTACTGTTACGATTGATTTTTCTTTAAATATAACTAGAACAGCATGTTAGTTCCTTAAACATTCAAGTATTGTTATTTTTCTCTGAGTTGATATGAGCAGCTGAAGACCTTTTTCCAGACAGCTGAATTATTCTGTTGTCCCTCTATTCCTTTTCTCCTAACCACAGTTGCTGTAGTTGTTACAAGGATTATTTTTTCTTAATGTAGGTCAAGTTTTATTATTATTTCTATTAGTTATTCTTATTTCTAAATACTTTCTAAGTACATGGTCACTTACTCAAGGAAGTTCACTCACTGAAAGTTATCTTATGTTACTAAATCATAGCTTTTTGAAAAACTGGAAAAATACTGCTCTTTCCACGATCTGCAAGTTCACTTATTTCACTCTAAGGAAAAGCTACAGGACAACACACAGCTCTCAGCTGTGACATTTTGTTGTGGCTGATGTCTCAGTTTGTTTCTTGGTTGATCCCTTGTCCTTAGGCAACCATCAATCTTAACCCAATCTTCATCTGTCATAAGGACATCTAAAATCATTGCCTTACTTGGGCATTCCATCACTTGTAAATTGATGAGAAATTCCCCCTGGCACAGCATATTCTTTGGTATCCCAAGCCGAAGTCTCCTACTGACAACACAATTTTTCTTGTCAAGCAAAGCAGGGAGATACTTTAAAAATATAAATCAACAAGTTTTTTGAGGGGGATTCAGGAGTATTTCTAGAAAACCCTTCAATGCCTTGATGAAATTGTTATGTCAGAGCACATTTGGCTATCAGCTCTAGAGCGAATATGACTTTTAACATCGCTTGTAAACCAAATTCACAATGGGCTCTTGCCTATTTCCTTATCCAACAGGTTAGACTGATCTAGCAGTTCTACCATATGGCTGTGACCCTTAAAAATATCAGTTAACTACATTTCTTCCTACCCTGATGATTTTTATTTCCTCTTGCACTTTGCCCAGATGCAGCCTGCTCTCGAAGCTGGAAATGCTGCCTCTTCCCATCTGTTGTGACATTTGTCCATCTTGATCATGATGGCTTTACCATCATTCCTAGTATTAATCATCATGTGCAGCAGCTTGCCAGATGTTTCCAGGAGACTGTCCCTGCATCATCCAGGTGTATTTCCAATGAGACAGTACCTCCACCGTGTTCTGCATTAATTCTAACCTCTCCTCTTGAAAGGAGATTTCTTCCCTATAGCCAGGGTACTTGACCTACTTGGTCATCACCTGTGAGTTCTGGGGCACCCTGTGTCACAGGTACCTGAGACACAGCAACGAGAAATGTATAAAGAGTATGGCCAAAGGTAAAAGGCTTAGGAAAGTGAAGATTCCAGATCAAACTGAGGAACAAGAACACCTTTCTATGCAACTTTGTCCTCTCCTAACTCTTGACTAAGAAACATGATAAATAAAATAATAAAACAGGTTAGCTGGAATCCAGAGGTGTTCTGGTGAAGGCTGTCAGCATTGCATTTAGGTCCGTCCGAGGAATCCTGATATGGGGAAAGGTAACTCACACCAGCGTGAGTCATGTGGGATGAGTGACAAAGTGCCTCCAGCAGAAGGGTGCTGGCTGGAAAATACAGGACCTTGGCTGACTTGACAGACAAGTCAGACTCTTTCAGTGATATGATCTAAAAGAGATGGGATCCAGGAATCAGTGAAGGGAGTGTAACACAAGGAAGAAGATGTGGGTTACTTAGTGGTTAGGTTCCCAGAACCCACTGAAGCAGGTAAAGCACTATCCCACACTCATGTGGTCAGGTGCAAGGAAAGTGATGCTCCCCACCCTCTCTGTGGGAACATCTGCTAGTAGTCATCAAGAAATTCAGTGGGCTTGCTCAGAATCCCAGGATGGGTAAGGGTGGAAGGGACTGCCACTGGAGTAATCTGGTCTCAACCCCTCTCCTCAAGCAGGGTCATCCCAAAGATATGGCACAGGATTGCCTCCAGATGGTTCTGGAATATCTGCAGTGAGGGAGACGTCAGAACCTCTCTCGGCAATCTGCTCCAGTGCTCAGACACTTGCACAGTAAAGAAGTTCTTCCTCTGTTCAGGTGGAACTTCCTGTGTTCCAGTTTCTGCCCGTTGTCTCATGTCTTCTTGGCATCACCAAGAACAGGAGCCTGGCTCCTTCCTCTGACACCCAGCCTGCAGATACTCACAGACATTGATGAGGTCCCCTCTCAGACATCTCTTATCAAGCCTGAACAGGCCCAGCTCCTTCAGCCTTTCCTCATGAGGCGCTTCCTCACCTAATGATCTTCATTCCCCTTTGCTAGACCTGCTCCAGGAGCTCCACGTCTCTCTTGGATGGAAGAGCCCAGAACTGGAGACAGCACGGTAGATTCCCCTCACCAAGGCTGAGTAGAGCCTCACTTTTCTTGCCCTGCTGGCAATGCTCTTCCTAATGCATCCCAGGACACCACTGGCTTCTTGGACACCAGGACACACTGCTGGCTCATGGACAGCTTCTTGTCCACATCCCCAGGTCCTTCTCTGAAGAGCTGCTTCCC
>VYZP01059264.1:0-15157 GCA_013400635.1 Hypocryptadius cinnamomeus
GTGCCAATGTTGTGGGACCTCCCTGGATTAGGAGAATGTGGGCCACAGGGAAGTTTCTACTACAGGAATCCTGAGACATCACTACTGAAAGAATCCACTCTGCCTTGAGGGGAAAGTGCCAGACTTGGAGCAACACCCCTTGAAGTAATCCACTGATTACTTCAGAAAAGTTCTTCTAGGTTTAAACTGGGCTTACTAAATCTGCTCCTTAATAAAGTTAAGCAGCTCAGAAGCCAGATCAACTCTGATTTGGGAATGATTTCCTGCTTGGCCAGGTCAATCCCCTTATGGTTACTGCTGCATGTCAGCCCTAGGAGACACCAAACTTTTTGGGGCTGAACAAGCTGATGATGCCAAGTGCATTGTGTACTGTCTGGTCCTGGCATGCTGCTTGGTATGTAGGCAATGGCAGATGTACACAGAAGTCAAGCCCACGCCTTCAAAGACAGCTTTTCTGTAGGAATATAATGAAAACACCTACACTTACATGGTGCATTTCTCCAGCTACTGTTTTCAGGGAGAATTTGTCATTTACATCTAGGCACTCTACTTCTTCAACCCCTCCTTTTTCGTTCACCTCAAGACAATTCTGCTTCAAAATGGTCTGATTACAGGAACACCTAATTTCATTCTGCCACTACAGTGAAGAACAAGACGAGCTCTCTGTGTAGTAGACTTCATGCCCTCTGTGTCACTGCTAATGACTTTCCCTCTTGAACAACCTGCCTCTAGGACTCAAGGATCACCTGGGGGTTTGCTTTGCCTTTTGAGTGGCTCAGACTGTGACGGACTTCTTTATTTTGCAACAGCTTCCAGAACGAGACACATAGGTCCCCTGACAAAGTTCTTTGTACATTTTAAAGAATGCAAATTGAAGAGTGAAGAGTCCTGAAGCGTATTTTTCAGGAACACTGTGCAGACATTTCCAGCAAGTGCTTTTAATGGAAGCTTCTTTGCCAAGTATTGCCTCCTCTCCTATCTGTGGTTTTGAGAAAACACATTTGTTCACAACAGGAAAAGGCAGAGCAAAACTTTCAGTACTGTATGCTCAATCACTCTATCCCCTGGTAGATGAAGTAGCCAGGCCCTTAATACTCTTTTTTTCCCCATACATTTTACACATGCAACCATTTAGTACTGAGCTCATACCTACCAGGATGGTAAGATGCAGTGAAATTCAAATCAAAATCAATGAAAGTGATAGCATTAGACACAGCAATTCAAAATCAAGGGTCAAATAGACTTAAATGCAGCAGAATCACTTTTAAAAAAGCACAGGAAAAACAAGACAGAGGAGCTAAAATTGTGAGATGATCAGAATACGGAAAGCAGAAAAGAGGAAAGCTCCCAGCCATATTCCAGAGCACACTTTGAAATGGCCTGTGCTGCTAAACAAAAGACAGGCCATTTATTTATTTACCCAACTCATATTGATTTGGAAAACTAGCAAGAGTATTGCAAAATAAAAACCAGCATTAGAACAGCCTACATTTTGATTAGCTTGTGCTGCCACAATTTGTAGAAGCGCATTGACATTATGTGTGATGGGACTCAATAAACAAAATTAATATAACATGGCTACCACTCAACATTTTCCATAACATTTTATGCCTCCACACCACTTTGCAATATAAACTTAATAAATTAATCTCCATAAGGTAGGCAAATCTGATTATCCTGATTTTACAGATGAGTTAACTGAAGCTTAGCAGAAGTGATGCCACCCAAAGTAGCACAGAGAGTTGAGGGGAAAGAGTAGCAATCAGCAGCCAGTTTGGGGCTACAGAGATTCTGCCATTCCTTCTGGCCAATTATTATGCAGGACTCCCTCACTGCTACCACAGTGTAAAATTTAGAGATCTCTGCATCTGTCTGTTAGCATTTCCATGTTCCCTCAAAGCATTATTAATAAACACACACAGAGTCTGACTGAGGGACCTGCTTCTGCTGCACAAACCCATGCCAGACCCTGCAGCCCTCTAGCTTAGTCTGCAAAATTAACCCAGACAGAGGAAGAGGTCTCCTGACCTCCTCCAGCCAGTAGGAATCTGGGCAGTCACAAAGGCAAATAAAAAGGAATTATTCCCAGGGAAGAAGTAACCCATCTCCTTCACACCTTCCTCTCATCAGACATCACTGTGGGCCATGCCTGGCTTCACTGGAGGCACTTACACACGTTCTCCTCTCGCTGCTTGGCTCTCCCACTGAAAACCCTGTTTGAAACAATGACACCTGCTCTGCCAGTCTTCCACCCAACCACCGCAGAGCCACCGCTTCCCAGATTCATGAAGGTGCTTCAGCTTTTCCTGAAAGATTTATTTTGCCATTGGCATTTATTTTGACTGAATATCATGTTACATTGATTCAGTGGAAAGGAGAAGAGAGGATTCCTCTTAGCAATGGTATTTTCTATTATGTTAGAACAGCTGCCAAGGGGAAGCTACATCCAAAAGGAAAAAGGGGGTATTTCTAACAGGCATTCAAAACACTCAAATCAGGGATGACGTAGAATGATTTACTCCCACCTAATATGTATTTCCAGATTTGCAACTTTTCCTACAGGTACTAAAATTCTCTACAGGCCTTCAGGATATAAAAATGTCAACCACTATTATGCTAGTCCAAAAATGTGACAGAAGTGCCACTCAGAAAGCAGAAGTAAAAAACCTGCAAAGAATAGGATTTGTGAACAAGCACAACATAGACAAATACTACCTAAATATTTGCACTTCACAAAATGATCTTGCCTGATGGCTGTACCATAGGTGGGTAATTAAGTAAGCACAGAACTACCCTCAGTACCATCATTCAGAAGAGCAAAGAAGAAATAACAATATGGTCCTTAATTTTGCTTTTCTGTTTTCCCCACCTAAAATTTATTGCTTTGTGTTACAGCAACAATTCTCCCAACTGTTGTATTGGATACAGGGAAAGTGTGTGTTGTACACTAGAGGATCAAAGGTGACTTCTAAGAGCACAAGAATACTAAAAAACTTGTTTTGCCTAGATTTTCCTCTACTCATATCCCAGGTCACCCGGTTTTGTGACATTTCAATGGTAGTAACATCAGATTGGAGCTTTACCTATGCCCCAAGGGAAAAAAAATAGTAAAAAGTAGGTCCAAAATCTGCTTTCATTTGAATTACCTCTGCTTTAGGTAGAGAAGGTGATTTACTGGAGAGTGGAAAGAACTTGTGGAGAGGGGAATGGAGTTTTTGCACAAGTAACAGGGATAAAATACCACTCTAAATAAAACCTAAGCTTACTTCTACCTGATCTCTCCTCTCTTTAGATTTGCCTACTGACATTGATACGGATCATTATCTATTTGACAAGGACCACATATTTGGTCATGGACTCTCACTGGAATGATTCTAAATGGAGAAAAACAAAGATGCCAGTGGAATGTTATAATTGTTGATACATTTCATACATAAACCCAGACATACATACATTAGCCTAGAGCAGACACCACTGTTACTTTCTGAGCATCTTGAAATCTAAAGTAGGAGCTTAGGTGTAGTCTGAAATCTTCATTTACTAGATGTATTAAGAAATTCCCTTCTAGTACCTTGAATATGAAAAAGACAGAGTGGAAAAGTTGTCTCATGCATAGAAGGGAAGATGATCAGACTGGGCCATTTCCTGCACACCTGAAGCAAAGGTCACTGCAGAGAGAATTTACTTCATCAGAGCCCAAAGCAAACAAGTACAAACAGCTTGGACTAACCAAGAGATAGAAAAAAGAACAGATTGGATCAACTAACCCCATGGGAAAGAGCTTACCTCAAAATATCTCATTTACTGGAAGCTCTCTCATCTGGAAAAAAAATGCTCCATTCAAACCTAGGAGACCAGACCACCACTCACCTGACTGACTGCTGGAAATAACTTATCCATTGACCTTAGGTCAATCATCTCAATAAAGAAACAAAGGCAGTCTCTCAGTGTAGTGCTGGTACTCAGCCACATGAGTTACTGTCAGCAAGGTTTAGGGAGATGCTTTGCTTGTCCAATGTGGGTTTTCGTAATTTCACAAAGAGATTGGGCCAATTCAGAGGAACAGGAGCTGATCATTAAGTGTTAGGCCAGTCCAGTAATTCTTTTACCCTTCTGCAAACTTCAGAATCTGCACTCCTTTTTGTTTTGGTTGGTTTTTTTTTTCAGAGTTTGGTTCATGTTAATCTTTAGGACTGATTTTATAGCCCCATAACATTCAGGGGCCTTGTTAAGTTATTTGCTTTGATTATTCTCTATCCCTGGAAGCCAACAGCAGCTCTCAGATAATCAGCTGAAAGGCACAACTGCCCCTCAAAATGCCGGCAGGAATAGTTAGGTTTTTCCACCAAATGACGAAATGCAAAAAAAAGTATAAATGTTTGAAGATTGTATGTTAAGATCATCTTTTCTTTAGGAGTTTATGGCATTAAGGAAACAGCCACTCAAAGAGCATTTCAAATGTCTGTTCACCAACTTCACCAATTTTTAACATATTCTAAATAAATTTATTGTTTAAAGCTACAGGAAACTAAAATGGCTTGAGTGAACTGAAAACATCTCAAACCAGCCTGCTCTTCCTTTCAGCCTGAAACAAACTTATCTTGTTAGACATTGGTAGATTTTAAAGGTTCTGCCAGACAACTTGAAAAGAAAACAAACCAGTGCTTAGAGCTTTCTTGAGTCATTAATGCAGACCTTATGAGACATGAGATGTACTTTATGTCTTCAAAGTGGCAGTACAAACTAAGTAATTAATCCTCACAAGATGGGGCAGGTCAGTAATACCATACTGAGACAGACAGGCTGACACTAAAATTCAGGACTACCTCAGGGCCTCAACTGGCATCCTGGGCCCTTCTGGATATGTCTTAAAGGCTTCAAAATCAAATGCTCTCATTTTGCATGTAATACAATTTTTTTGGTATTTTGCTTCAAAAGCAGCTCTAAATATTTTTGAGTGGGGTTTCAAAGATAGAGGACTGCGTTCTTTCTGTACATTCATTCTCACCACATCTCTCTTGCTACTTTGTTTCAGATTATGTTCTCAACACAACTTGACCCACACAACCTTTGGTACTTAGCAGTCTTGAACACTGGGTCACTTATGTCCAAAGGCTGTTTACAGTTTACTGGAAATAAGAAATTTGCACCAGGCAATTATGACTTGAACATTTCTCATTTAACTCACGACGGGTTTTTTTCACTCGCTTCAGGCAAAGTGTTAAAGTGCTGCTCTGCTCCTGCCACCAACTCTAAAGTTACACTGCAGGACTCCAGTTTTGATTCCATCATTTATTAATTTGTCAGTCTTTAAAGAAAGACATTTTGCTAAATGCCAGTCTCCTCCTGAAGCCTCTTCAACATTTGTATTATCTTTCCCAACAATCCTGCTGCTAGGGGATGCTACCACTGGCTGCACAACAAAGACTACAGCTCACCATCCCACAGCTGTGCCACCCCTGCAGCACTCACCACATTCAAACTAAATTCACTGCAACTGGCAGCCCCGAGGGGCAGCTGTGTCCTGGGGGGCATCAGGCACAGCATGGCCAGCGGGCAAGGGAGGGGATTGTCCTGCTCTCCCTGCACTGGGGTAGCCTCACCTCCAGTGCTGGGGGCAGTTTTGGGTGCCACAATATAAAAAACGTCATTAAGCTTTTAGAGACTGTCCAAAAGAGGGCTACAAGGATGGTGAAGGGCTTTGAAGGGAAGCTGTATGAGGAACTGAGGACACTTTGCTCAGGCTGGAGAAGAGGAAATTGAGCGGAGACCTCATTGCAGTCTGCAACTTCCTCGTGAGGGGAAGAGGAGGGGCAGACACTGATCTCTTGTTTGTGGTGACCAGTGACAAGACCCAAGGGAATGGCCTGGAATTGTCTCAGGGAAGTTTTAGGCTGGCTATCAGGAAAAGGTTTTTGACCCAGAGAGTGGCTGATCACTGGAATGGACTTTCCAGGGAAGTGGTTACAGCACCAGGCCTGACAGAGTTCAAGAAGTGTTTGGACAATGCTCTTGGGCACATGGTGTGACTCTTGGGGTGTCCTGAGCAGGACTGGGAGTTGGACTCAATCCTGATGGGTACCTTTGAACTCAGAATATTCTGTTTTATTATGATTCTATTTCTGGGCCAATCCACTGGTGAGGAAAGTGCTGCTGTTTTCAGACAGCTCAGTATCAAGCTGGGCCAGGGGGAAGTGTTGAAAAGTAGCTGAGTGAGTGCATACTGCACTGTAAGAGACAGTATAAAAATCCTATAGCAGTAAATTCTGCAGAAAGCTAAGACTGGTATGATATATCCAGATTCGCTGCAGGGAAAGGAGAATGGAGCCAAGGACTGGATCCAAGAGAAACTGCTGCAGAAGATGCTAAACCAGGGCCCTTGGGGAATTCAGAAAATTTCCTACAGTTCTGCCTGGACCATCTTTCCTTGAACTTGCTGGCTCCTGGCTCTTCACTCTGCTCACTTCACCTCAGCTTCCTTCTGCCTGAGAGTGTTTTAAATAATTTTAGAATTTGTCTACTTCTAAGTTGCTTGGTCTTTAGACTACTTTTTCAAGTGCTCTTTCTCTTTTTTGGCAACTACTATCAAAAATAGGGCCCTGCTCTTGGTTGTTCTTCAGGCATCATTGTATTATGTGTAGTCAGTCACTGCTCAACAGGGGTACTGGTAACATAATCCTTACAAATGAATTTTTAAGTGTTAAGAACAGAAGGAAGGGTATACACTAAAGGATGCTGAAACAAAAGATGGTCTTATGTCATCTAGGGAACTGGCCAAGATGTTCCTGGATTGCACCTTCTCTGGGTGTTGTTCATGCAACCATGCATTTCCTGAAACAAACAGGAGCATCCTGGAGTAAGTCTCCTTCAAAAAACAGTGTTCAGTCACTGTCTGCTTGCCTGCTGGGAAGAACTGCCCAGCCATTTTGGGAAGCCTGCTCACCACAGAGGACAGCATCCTACTTGTTGCTTTCAGTTAATGACTGTTAGCTGGTGATCCAGGCAACTGCTCAGTCTCCTTCAGAGAGAGGGAAAAGGTCATGCCAAACACCACAAATTCACTTTTTTAAAGCATTGATCATACTACAGAGATAGGAAAAGATATGTCAGTCAAGAGCTTGACAGTGGGACTTTTTTGTCTAGAAAAAGCTTGACTTTTTTTCGTTTGTCTGTGTACTGACCCAGTCTTCAGCAACTGCTGAGCCAGCTTGGTTACCCACAAGTACCCAGGTCAGCAGAACTGCTTCCAAACTGAGTTCTGGATGGAGTTTGTGAGAAAGGGGGAAATTGGCCCTTCTGAGGAAGGGGGAAATTTGTGCTCGCTAAGCTTAATATGGCATTTTGACTGCCTCCTGAACTGTCTCGCCTGAAGAGAGGCTGATTCCCAAGGAATCCTTCACGTTCCACTAAACTGGCTCACTGATGATCTTCGGTGTGTCACAGAGCCTCTTTCACAGCCATTGCTACCTGTCTGTTTTGATGTGGTCCATCAAATCTTTGTGCCTATTGATTCAGACCTGCTGATGTGCAAGTTTATTTATTCTCAGTTCAGCCCATTTGTTGGCCTAAAAAGACACCTCTTTTAAAAAAGTAAACCAAATGAGAATGTTCTTATTGATCTTTTGCATTAAAAAGCCTAAATTTCCAGCTAAATTGCAGGTGGTCATTTTATTTCAGGAGGAATTTTTCACACGATACAAAGCAGAGCTGAATGGTTCTATGGAGACAGTGATTATTAAAAAATAGCAACCACATGAATTCCTATATAGAATCATAGAAAATAATAGAAATGTTTAGGTTGGAAAAGATCTGTAAGATCATTTAGTTCAACCCCTAAGCTAGCTCTGTAAAGTCCACCACTAACCATATCCCTAAGTGCCATATCTACATGGCTTTTGAACACTTCCAGGGATTGTGTGACTCCAGCACTTTCCTGGGCAGTCTGTTCCAATGCTTTACAAACCTGTCTATGAAGAATTTTTCTTAATAGCCAATCTAAACTCTGGTGCAATTTGAGGCTATTTCCTGTCATCCTGTCACTTATTACCTGGGAGAAGAGCCTGACAACTCACTATAACCTCCTTTCAGGTAATTGTGGGAAGGAAGGTCTCCCCTCAGGCTCCTTTTCTCCAGACTAAACACCCCCAGCTCCCTCAGCAGCTCCTCACAGGATTTGTGCTCCAGACCCTTCACCAGCTCCACTGCTCTTCTCTGAACACACTCTGGCACCCCAATGTCCTTCTTGCTGTGAGGGGCCCAGAACTGGACACAGCACTCAAGGTGTGACCTCACCAGTGACAAGCACAGGGGGACAATCCCTGCCCTGGAACTGCTAGCCACACAATTGCTGATACAGACCAGGATGCCACTGGCCTCCTTGGCCACCTGGGCACATGCTGGCTCCTATTCAGCCGACTGTCGATGAATACCCCCAGGGCATTTTCCACTGGGCAGTCTTCCAGCCACTCTGCCCCAAGCCTCTGGGCTTGCAAGGGGCTGTTGTGACTCAAGTGCAGGACCCTGCACTCAGCCTTGTTGAACTTCATACTGTTGGCCTTGGTCCATCAATCCAGCCTGCTCAGGTCCCTCTGCAGAGCCTTCTTACCCTCCAGAAGATCAATACTCCTGCCCAACTTGGTGTCATAAAAACTACCTGCAAGATTTATGTGGATCCACATTTGTAGATGGATGCACATTATCCTCTTTGGCTTCTCACATGCCCTTATTTACTCTGGGATTTACTGTATCTCTGCTTTCCATATCTTGGTGAAAGCAGAGCTAGAATTTTTGACCTCTGATACAACTTAGTAAGCTATTCCCAAGGTAACATTCACCATTTTCACACTATAGCTGTGCAGTGATTTTCATTAACTGATTAGACAAACAAGTTCATTTGCTTAGTGCTTGTCATTGCCATTTAAGTATCTGTTCTTAGGACACATTACTTTACAAACAATGCTACCATCTCACCTTGTAGATTGATTCAAGTCTATTTTAAATTCCTGTTACAGGAATACATTTCTGCAAACTGGTACAGATAGCCACTCAACAGTTCTTACATAATCAGTCTTTTCAAATCACTGGCATCTCTGACACAATCAGTAATACACCAGGCAATGTAAACTCCTAATGAGAATGAAGAAGCAGGTGAGAGAAAAGTAAAGATACTGACAGCTCTCTGTGGGGATCCTTGTACATATGGGTACAGCACTACATTGGAAATATTAATGCCATATAAGTTGTTTTATATATAAATGCTAAAAAATAAAAAGTGGAGTTGAAAAACCACAGAACATCAGAGAATTTATTCTGAATGTGAATAATTTTATGCTCCACAGAAATCTGAAGTTATAAACTCTATACATAGACCGAAACTGTGACTTCAAAGAATTGCTACATATTCTGCTTCTGACAGCACACTTGGTTTCCAAATCTGGGTAATGCCAGCATGTGGTTCATTCTTCAACAGATAATGAAAAGAGTGGGTTTCTATCAGCAAAAGCTACATCATCCTACAGGGCTGGAGCTAGACACATGCTGCTAACTCAAGACAGGATATTGACAGGAAACTGCTGTGACAGATTTGTTTCCCCAAGCAAATGTGACAACAAGGTGATGATCCCAAGCACTGCCTGATGCAGGGGAGTAAGGAAAACAAAAGGAAGAAATCCACCAACCCAAGAACAAGTCCAAAGACTTGGGAAGTGTCCATAGGCTCCACTACCTTTTCTATTTAAGGCACGATTGCGTTTGTTTGGGGTTTTTTTCTTGGTCACATCTAAGATTGCTTTACTCAGAACTCAGTAAATTACATCTTTTTTAATCCATTGATGAAAAACTGCAGCAAATGTATTGAAGGATTTAACTCTAACGCAGCTTCTCCATTACTGCTTCAAACTGTTCTGAAATGCTGGCTTGTAGTTTTTTCTGATGATCATCTCAACTATAGATCAGAGGAATTGTCCCTATCACTTTCCAGTTTCTGATGCTGGGCTTTCCCCTTCCACTCAGTCAGGATCTTTCTCCTCATCCTTACCCTACTTAAAAGGTTTCAGCTTGAGGGTTGAGGGCCTAGAGATAGAGGGATGCTGCTGTTCTCCCACAGAAAATAAAAAACTTCTCTACTAAACGTGCTAAGTAAGTCGGAACCAAAAAGCCCAAACAAATACAGGATATTTGTGCATTAAACAAGATCATGACCCATGAGATCAACTAATCTGGGCTGCAGAGATGTCCAAACTGGGCTACAGAAGCAGACACAGCCATAATCAATTTGCTCAGTCCCAAAACTGAGGAGGCAGATGGTATAGTTGAAATCAAGGGATCCCAGGAAGAAGTGGGGCCGTAAGAAACTGTGTCACAGATGGAGAGACATCAGAGCTGGCCCCATGTCAGCTTTTCAGGCCCAGATGGATTTATTCACTCAGAAACAACACTGCTGAATGCAACTTCCCTGCTTCCAGGGCCAACTCGTCTGTCCCAGGTGGTGCTGGGTGTTAACAAGCCCTTGGAGACCTGAGCTGTCACTGCTTTGCACAGCAGTCCCTGGCAAGTGTTGGCATTAGCCCCAGTCACCCACAGGGTGGTCAGAAATTGTCCACTGTTTGAGGTGCTTCTGTCTCCAGTGCCACAAGTCACAGAGAGGTGATTGTATACTGAGTTCATTGCATTGCTTCCACTCCTAAACACCTTGACTGGGGAACAGAAATGCTGCTGACCACAGGGAAGGGTACTGTTCCTCTAATAACCCTTTCTTCAAGGTTCTTTCAATATTTTTAAAACACCATTTTAAAATTAAAAATCTACAGAGCAATATAACTTTGACAAACAGTCAAGACATGATGACAAACACATTCACTCTTTGCTTTGAAAGCACCAGAATGATAAACACACTTGCACTGTGTCTTCAGCAAACTAGCAACTGGGAGGAGTACACTTATTCAACAACAGAGCCTAAACCCTACAGGTCTTAATGCTTTTTGAAGGCCCCCTATAGAACAGGTCCAAGGGTGAAAACAGCCCAGCTGTCTGGGCAGACGAAAAGCCATCTGTGCCATGAAACTGAGCCTTTTGTGCCCTGGCTAATAACTTGAATAGTAAGCAATGGTTCTGCAGAGCAGGAGAGATTCCTGACTAGAAATTTTAGACTTATCATAACATGGAACCTGCCTTCTCTCATTGCCCACATGGTTTACAACGCACCTTGGAGAAGGGAGCTCTTGTTCCTTCCTGAGAAATAATGACACCTTCCTACACCTTTGAAAGACTCCCATTAATCAGGCAGCATAGGGTTTTCTGGTGGTAACCTGAAACTTAATTACATGTTCACACACCAGGTGAAAATAAAAGGAATTAATGGGCATTATTTGCCCCTTAGGCTGTGTATTTACTTTCACATCTCTGCCCAAACAAAACACTCAATCTCTCAGATTCATGCATGTGAAAGCTAAGCAACTTCATTTTTCATGAACACAAAAAGGTGCCAGTACTGTAATGCAGAAAACATGAAACATACACCAATTACCTATCTGTTCTAATTTAACCATTTAGGGTTTTTACTGACCTAACTTCCAAGATGAACTTCACTATGGTTTAATCACAAAGATTTCAAGTGCAGAAGCATTGACAGGCCTCACACTGGAAATGCTTGGGTTAACTGAAAACAAAGCTTGCCATCCTCTGGAGAAAATAGATCACTCCTTTCAGTGTCTTCAGACCCAGAGGCCTAGATTAAAGCCTGTCTTTCCTTGCTCAAAATACTAGATTACATGTTAGTAAACTAAAAGAAAAACATTTTGAAAATGAAAGTAAATTAAAACTACCGAGGGACAGATCTATTTTACACTCTGGCAGTTTTCCTGAAGTTTTATTTTTAATGTTTATTGTTTGACTTCATAAAATTGAGTAACTAGCATAATAGCACCTCAAATGCCTGAGAGAAACAGCCCATTAAAATATGAAGCATCTTGTTAATAAAATACACTCATCAGAACGCACCACAATTCCCCATAAGCTCGTGCAGTTTTAAGGCTAGTAAACATTTCTAGTGATCATCAGCAAACCCAAGTTTTTTTCAATGGTTTGTTATATCACTTCTTTCAAAAGAGGTCCTGACAACAAATAAAGTCAAAGGGTTTCCTAATTTTCCAGGGGTATGTAGAGTACAGATGGAAGAAATCCTGGCTGTAACAATACAGTTTTCCTCCACTCACTAGTGAGAAGAGAAGAGAGAGAAAAGAGAAGAGAAGAGAAGAGAAGAGAAGAGAAGAGAAGAGAAGAGAAGAGAAGAGAAGAGAAGAGAAGAGAAGAGAAGAGAAGAGAAGAGAAGAGAAGAGCTTCACCAAGCCTAAAGCAGAATGGGAGAAATGCACAGTTTAAAAGAGGAAACAAGCATCTCAACTTTAGGTAATGTTGTGCTCCAGCTGCCAGTAATTATTTTGAGGAAAAAAAGGGAACAAACAGACCAAAAAGCACTTTTACCCTCCAGATCTGATGCGCAGCAGAATGAGATGAGAAAAGTTCCTACCTGCACCAAATCTGTGAAGGATCAAAAAGACCTAGATAGATGCTGTTAGTTTGTTTTAGGTCAGCAGCTTCACCAGGTTACCATGACAGACTGATCCAGCAAACTGAAAGCATTGTCTCCAATGAAAACACTCTACCAAACATTTTATTTTTGTTGCTGTACGGCAAATGTCTGTTAAAGCTCAGGAATTGACCCCAGTTCCCATTTTCAGGACACCACATCTTCACAGTCTTTTCTTCCTCACAGGTTTTTACCAAGGAACAATATTGCACAGGGCAGTCAGAGCACGGAAAAATAAATCACATGGGCTCAAAGGGAGTTTAAGGTACTAGACCCAGAGAAGGGGAAATGCATCCTCTTCAGCTGACATAGACTGAAAGGCATAGACTGAAATGTCTCTAACATCAAGGACCAGAAGTGAAGGATTTCACCACAGGATTTTCAAGACTAATTAACAGTTTCCCTGCTTGTCTTTGATTTGGATGTTTGGATGTCAAAACTGACATTTTTTTAAAAGGTCTTAATTGTCAGAGGTCTGGTGCTCTTCAGCCTTCTGGGGAAAAAAGAAAATAGTCTTTTCAGTGTCAGCAGCATTTAACAAGTTATGGGCTGGTTCCCAAGGTCTTCAGAAAACATGAGTCCTGCTCATTATTGATCTCCCTGTAGAAAGTTATTTCTTTTTCTTCTTTCTGGTTTATTTTATATAGAGACTGCTACAATTGCTTTTACCATTCCCTCTGGAGTAATTTCAGGTTAACTCACTTTACTGGTTATACTTGCTTAAATACAGCTCACATTTGAAGGTTCTCTTTGAACAGTGGCTTGACAGAGAAATTCAGGATGAAAAGAGCAAAGTTTTGGATTCAGAACAGGTTGTCTTAATGACAGGGTATTTGCTTTTCTGAAAAGGACAATCGTGAATTGTGGAATCTGTAGTTAATTGCAAGAGCAACCTCAACTAAGCCTCATTTGTTTTATGAATCACGCTCTAATTTTTTTTCTATAATATACTATTTCCCCATCTAAAAGTCACTTTCTAGTAAAATGACCTCGACTTGAAATCTGATCTTCAAATTATGAAAACATCTATTTTAAAAAGTCACTCATAAAAGCGTAAACAGGCAGTAAATTTCCCCACAGAAAACTAGGTAACTTCTGAAGACTAATCTCTAACTCAGTATAGTTTTTCCATAACCCATTTGTGTAGGAATCTTTCTGTAATTTGCAAGATTTGTTTAAGCATTGAGGATAATAGTTTTAGCTCCATTTCTGAACAAGTACTAAATGTGAAAATTAGTGGTGCATTCCAGGGACATATCATCTCCCCTCTAGAATTCAGCCTAAAATTAGCCAAGGAATTAATATTTGAAAGTTGCAAGTTGTTGTGGTTTAACCCCAGACAGCATCTAAGCCCCACACAGCCCTCATTCCCCTGATGGAGTAGGGGAAGGAATTGGAAGGGTAAAAGTAAGAAAATTCACAGGTTGAGATAAAGACAGTTTAATAGGTAAAGAAAAAGCCACATGCACAAGCACAGCAAACCAAGGAATTCAATCACATGTTGCCAGCTATGTTTACTCATTAGAAAAGCTTCTTGGACTGGGTCAGGAGGCTAAAGAGCACTGTCCATCTTGCACGCAGCTGCTCAGAAGGGTGTATTTCATGTCTTACATCCAAATCCACCATCCTGTAATCCTTGTCTGATCTCCATCCACAGCCCAGACAACAAAATTTCACCCAGTAGGGACTTGTTTTGAAACCACTGACTTAAAGGGTTATACCGAAACATCTTTCAGATAATATTCAAACTTGGGTAAGAGATATTTTCCCTCCGTTAAGATTTTTTAAAAATACATAGTTGCCCCTTTCCTTTTTCCTCACCCAGTGGCTTGATATAGGTTGCAGGAACTTCAGTGATTTGCCACTGCCTGTGGCAATTTCACTGCTTTTAAGAAAAATGGGCCATACCAGACCTGTTTTTATTAAAAAAGAAGAAAACCTGTAGGCCTCCTTTGGCTTTGAGTACTCTTTTCTTACAGGGAGGTGTGCTACACCAGTTCTTCACGGATTCTGTGCAAGAAAAAGCAGCAAACTTGAGTAGTGGGTTTTTTCCACCTCTGCTACATTTTCAGAAGTATGTGCTGTTCAAGGAGCCATCCAGAATCCCGAGCTGTACAGCCACGTGTGCAAAGGGTAATTCTACCTTTGTGTCCTCTGTCCACTAACTGATCACATAACAAGAGGACATGAGAGCTCCCGGAGCTGTGGGGTTGAGTGTTCAGAGCTACATCATGCATAATGCCAGAGAACATCATGTCATTTGTCCAAATCTTACAGGTACTGGAGCAGAATACTAAAAAGGAAGTCAAGGAATCACCTGCTTTTGTTTGCAATTTACAGACACCTATGTACACACAAACGGGATACAAGCCAACAGCCACTCAAGGAAATACAACAGATAGCAATGCTATCTGTGCAGAACCGGCCATGTGAGTCAAGTTATTGTAATTTAAAATGTTTCCATCCTCAAAAAGATCTGAAAGAAACAGCATGTAGCAAGGCTTTACTAACAGGATAAATTCTCTCACACAGGCAGATTTTTTTTTTACGCCCCAGGTTCTTTCCTTATTA